>CM066253.1:0-238044 GCA_033675135.1 Frankliniella intonsa
TTGGCGTCTTTGAACGCCAACATTTGGCGTTCTCAGAGGACGCCAATATTTTGGCGTCTAAAGACGCCAACCAATTTACAGTGTCCATGTATTACTCCGTAATACACGTAATTTAATACCGAAAAACACGAGAATATGCTCTAATCTTGTGAGTAATACAGGTGTAATACAGGTGTAATACAGTGTAATACCGTGTAGTCTGTACAAGATTTTCTGACGATGTGAATTCCCCCTCGACTGTGTGTAACTGGACCGCAGCAGATAGAACTTTGTGTAACCGGACCGCTGCACATCGAATAACTTTGTCGTTAGGACGCATCGCGCGGCGCTAGTTTTTCACATCTAATTTCAGCTGAGCGACATTATTTTTTTTCCGCGCGCAGACTCTCCTGTCGCTGCCCGACGCGCCGCTCCTGAGGGTGCTGTCCCTCCTGCCGCCGCAGGACCTGCTCGCCGCGGGGCGGACGAGCCCCCGGCTGGCCGCACTGACCAGGGCGCACCCGGCGCTGTGGCGGGGAAAGAGCAGCCTGGAGGCCGAGGCCGCCGACGAGCTCGCCGACTGGCTGCGGTCCGCGCCGGCCGCGGGAGTGCTGGAGCTCAAAGTTCTCGACTATGATCAGTTTTACGCGACGTATTTCAACGGCAGTCCCAGGTAGGGCCGGCACACAGACTACTGGAAATCCAAGTGTGCGAACGTGGCTCACTTGTAGGTGAGCAAATAAATTCACTCACCTGGAGGTGAGTAGGTAACCATTCACTCACTTGTAGGTGAGCGAATAACGATTCACTCACTTGTACCTACAAGTGACCGAATAGTTATTTGCTCACCTACAAGTGAGTGAATCGTTATTCGCTCACCTAAAAGTGAGTGAATGGTTGTTCGCTCACCTACAAGTGAGTGAATGGTTGTTTGCTCACCTACAAGAGAGTGAATTTATTTGCTCACCTACAAGTGAGCGACATGCGTACAGTTGGATTTCCAGTGCAGTTTTCGTTTATACACACTAACCGGATTTGTATCTTTTATTTGTACAAAGTTAATCAAATTTTTCACACAAATTTGTGCGGTGATTTGAATGATTTTGAGCATACATTTGTACAAATTCATGCAGTTTGTTCGCATAAATTTGTGTGAAACGATGTTTAACTTTGCTCAAACGTTTGCACAATAACATACAAATACAGTTAGGGTGTAAACGAGAGTTTTCAGACGTATTTGAAGTAGCAGTCATCTGTGCGCAGTGGGGCGCCGGCCAGGCTGAAGGTGGAGGGCGGCATGGCGCCGGAGCAGGCCGACTGCCTCGTCAGAGAGCTGGCGCCGGGGCTGCAGCGCCTGGAGGTCTCGGGGCTCGACCTGGACATGCTCTTTGCCGGTCTGTACGAGGCGCGGCGGCCGCGGGCGCGCTGCCTGGAAGTGCTGTCCGTCTGCACGACGGTCCGCAGCCCAGTGGCTGCGAGCTGGCCGCAGGTGAGTGCAAGTGCAATCCACTTTCCCTGGGAAGGTTTTTTTTTTAAAAAAAAAAAACAAGTTGTTGCTTTAAAAAATTTCAATAAAAATAACTTATACGGGGTGATTTTTTTCGACTTAATATATTTCGGGGGGAGCGTGTAGGGGGTGCCTAGAGAAGTGTTTTGATATTGGACACTTAGGGTCGGAAATGAAAATTGGGGTGTTTGGAAACTGATCGGCGCCAAATTTTAACTTGAAAAATTGCGCCGGAAGCAACCCACCCGTAAGGCAGAGCTTGGCAGGCGAGGAGGAAGGGCCAGCAGGGTGGCCTTACCCTTGTCGCCATCCCCCGCCCGGGCGAGGCCACCACGGGTCCTCACGAAACCGCGGGAGTCACCGCGGGTCCTTGCGGAACTGCGAGGGGTTGCCGCGGGTCCTAACACTGTGAGAAATAGTTGTAAAGGTTACGGGAAAATTTTCCATGAAAAATGTCGTAAAGTTACGATATCACATTGTAAAGTTACAAAATTGAACAGACAGTTGGTATCGACTAGTCAAGCACAAATATGCTGTCGTAAATTTACGATAGCGATCGTAAATTTACAACCTCATTTGTAAATCACAAATTACGAAAAATGTTGTAACTTTACGAAGATATTTTTCACAGTGAACGGAACCGCGGAGGATGTCCTGGCGAGGCGAGTCCGCGGGGGACGGTTCCCGATGTACGGGATATTAAGTCGGAATAAAATCACCCTGTATTTATTTTTGTAAGAATAATTATTGCTCTTGTCGCGTCGTGCTCTCGCGAGCTGTCAAATACCTTTACAGTACTGATATTGTTTGCAGTTTGCGGTGCTACCTAGATTGCACACCTTGCAGCTGTACTGTGACGCTGACCTGAAACCGGACTGCACAACGATGGGGGCCCTTCGGTCGCTGCTGCGAGCTCACAGGTGCAGTGCTTCTTTGAAGCCTTCTCCCGCATGCGGCTGATGAGCGAGTTATTTTGCGAAACGTATAGGTCATATGCAGCAACCGGTAGCGCCCATTCGGTTGCCACCATCTTGGTTACCCGGAATGTACATGGAGAAATCTGGTTTGTTTCTTTGAAAATTATCGTCACCTAAACCTTTCAGTTTTTTTTAGACATGCACGCCGCGCCGCCGATGCGCCGCCGCCGACGTATTTTGACGCGCCGCCGCCGCCGTTGAAAAAACTGCGGCGCGCCGCCGCGCCGCCGCCGGCAATTTTATCGGCGGCGTATCCGGCGGCGTGGCCACAATTCGCTAAAATTTTAACTCTATGGGCGCCCGAACGATAGGCAACCAAACTTGCACTCCTCTTACTCCCACAACCCGTTGCGACGAAAGCGTCAGCAGCGGGCGAGCGATGCCCACTGATCTAATCCATTGAAATTATTGATAATTTAACGTTCTTAAATGCAACCTATTCATAACTAGCCCTCTTTTCAAGAGCACGCGCCGGCAACGCCTCCGCCGCCGCCGCCGCCGCCGCCGCCGCCGCCGAAAACAGTGTCGGTGTGAACGCCGGCGGGGCCGCCGCCGCCTGCCAAATTTTGCCCATACGCCGCCGCCGCCAAAAGTGGGGTCGGCGTGCACGTCTAGTTTTTTTTGGACACACGTTGAATATCATTGTAAATGCGCACAAAATTAAAAGTCTGGGCCCCTTGCCCCGTGGATACTGCGCGCGCTAGGTACTCTTCTTCATGCTTTCTTTACGGCGCACCCCCCTTATGGGCGTTACGAAGGCGGAGCTAATGAGAGCGCCTGCGACACACTGGATAGGCCTACCCGCCAAGCACTCGTGTGAAGGTAGCGGCCTACCCGGAGAGCCCAAGCGCAGGTGTGTGGGGGGGGGGGGGGAGAAGGAATTTAATGCCTGGTACGTAAATTTTCAGGCCGTCACCTCCCGAAGAGTTTAGTTCGGGGGCACCTTCACTGTGAGAAATGTTTGTAAATTTTACGTGAAAATTATTTTCCATGAAATGTCGTCAAGTTACGATATCAATTTGTAAAATTACAAAACTGATTAGACACTTGATATCGACTTGTCGTTCGGTGCATCGGTGCAATAAACACAAATGGGCTGTCGTAAATTTACGATACAGATCGTAAATTTTCAACGCCATTTGTAAATCACAAATTACGAAAAATGTTGTAATTTTACGAAGGTATTATTCACATTGTTTATGGGGAGTCTCTAGCGCGTGGGATATCGCAGGGTCAAATTTTAGATAGTACATTCTGGGTCAACAAAGATGGCGGCGCTACTTGTCGCTGCATATTCTGACCTACAGATCTTATTTAACCCTTTCAGTGGACAGCTGCGCAGCGTGACGCTGGGCTCGGAGCTTCTCCTGCCTCTTCTGTACGCGTGTCCGGACGGCCTCCAGGGGCTGGCCCTGGCAGCGGTAGCCCCAGGTGTGGCCGCCGCGCTGCGGCGAATGCAGGCACTCCGGGAGCTCGACCTGAACATGCTCTGGAGTCCCAGTGTCGGCATCAGGTGGAGTCAGGTGGAGTCAGTGGAGCAGGAGGTAAACAGGCACTTTTTTCGCCTGTGCGATATTTTTTGGAAACTACAATAATTTTCGTTTTTCTGGCATAGGCAATAACATTATCCCCCCCCTCCCCCCCTTACCCCAAAAGAACCCGAGCACCACACTGTTAAAGCAAGTGTTCAACTGCTCAACACTTGTATGTGTGCAACTTAAAACCTAGCGCGCGCAAGTGTGCAACTCGGCAGTCGTGCAATTCCAATTGTCAAACTCGCCAGATGTACACTTGTAAGTGTTCAACTCAACTTCCCCGTGCCCCGTGCAACACTATCCTTGTTGAACACTTGCAAGTGCACAACTGTCGAGTTAAACACTTAGAAGTGTACAACTGGCGAGTATGACACTTGCAATTGCACAACTTTCGAATTGCACACTTCTGCGTGCTAGGCTGGAGGTTGCACACATACAAGTGTTGAGCAGTTTCACACTTGGTTTAACAGTGTATTTTAGGGCATAATTACTGGTTCGATCACTTTTGAGTCACGGAGTACCGAAATTTAAGTGCAATCTTAGCTCTCTCACGAACCATAGATTGTAAAAATACCTTGCACCGCTCATGAGATATTGACGAAAACGTTGAGAAAAACCGTATTCCCTACGTTACGCCCTCCCAGGTAGAACAAATTTGCCAAAAACGTGCCAATGACCCCTTTTTGATCTCAAAATGACATCAATTTGTCTTACAGAAAGCACTGTTTCGTGACAAAAATTGTCACAGTGACGTCACTTTGACATTTTCTTGACTTTCGAGTTCTACCTGGGCTGCCTGTAACCCCCACTCTCTCGTTCTCAGGTGGAGGACTTGCTGATGTCGTGGCCCGGGCGCGGCCTGCGGCGGCTGACCCTCAGCAACTGCCGCGACGACACGGTGCGCGCCCTGAGCGCGGGCGCGCTCGCAGGCCTGGAGCACCTGGAGCTGGCGGGCTGCTTCACGTCCTGCGAGCGCGAGGTCCTCCTGCAGGTGGCGCTGCAGGGCCTGCCCCGCCTGCGCTCGCTCGCCGTGCGCGACGCGCCGCCCTTCCCCCTCTTCGACAACATCCGCGCGACCTCCATCCCCGCCCTCGAGCTCCTCGTCGTCACGGGCGCCGTAGACTGCGCCCGCTCGACGTGTGCCCGGCCCAGAGGTAAAACCAGCCATTATTTACTTTTGAGTACACTGCAAACCGAAGTGTGTACTTAGTACACATATTGGCGTGTGCTTGCAAGCACACATATAGGTGTGTACTTGCCATAGTACACACTTATTTGGCGTGTACTTGCCATAGTACACACGTTTATTTGTTGGCATTTAAGTGTGTACTATGGCAAGTACACACCAATATGTGTGTACTATCGCAAGTACACACCAATATGTGTGTACTATCGCAAGTACACACCAATATGTGTGTACTATCGCAAGTACACACGTCTATGTGTGTGCTTGCAAGTACACACCTATATGTGTGTACTATCGCAAGTACACACGTCTATGTGTGTGCTTGCAAGTACACACCTATATGTGTGTACTAAGTACACGCTTGGGTTTGCAGTGTATTTCTTAGAAAATTTGTGTAAATATTGTTGTCTTCTTGTGCTTGCAACACATCATCAACGAACTGCACTCTCAGACCTGTACCGTATATTTCCTTTGTAATTATCGATGGTTTTATGCAGCAGAACTACTGATGAAGTTGCTATCACTGTGACTGCTTTTAATGCCAAAGTTTTTGAAACAATTCTTGAGTGCCAAAATTTCTCTGTCAGCACAAATGTGTACATTGTACACTTTAAATAAAGTATACATGCCATGTACACTTTAATAAATGAATACATCACCATGTATACTTTAATATATGTGTACATGCCCATGTACACTTTAATAAGTGTATACATGCCCATGTACACATCCTTCAAAGTGTACATGGCACGTAAGGTGACAGCAGCACGTGTGTTCTTTGCAACGTGTACATGAGTATGTATACATTTATAAATGTATACATGGGCATGTATACACATATAAATGCATACACGGTATGTCGGTATGTATACATTATTTAAAGTATACACGGCATGTATACTTTATTTAAAGTATACAATGTACACATTTGTATTGACAGAGTTGGCATTCTTCCCGGTGTAGGCCACGACCGCTAACAGAGTGTACTTATTCTGAACACAATCTAAAATAATAAAATAGGCAACTGATAACAGATAAAGTACAAAATATATTTATTTTAGGTCAAAATGTTGGTCATATGTGTCGCCTCAGATGCACGCGAAGGGTCGCCGATCGAGAAAATAACGCTTGACAAACAGTGCACTCGTATGGCTTTTCTCCAGTGTGTGTCCTCAGATGCGAGCGAAGGATCGACGACTGAGAAAAAGACGCTTGACAAACAGTGCACTCGTATGGCTTTTCTCCAGTGTGTGTCCTCAGATGCGAGCGAAGGGTTGACGGTCTCGAAAAGGACGCTTGACAAACAGTGCACTCGTATGGCTTTTCTCCAGTGTGTGTCCTCAGATGCAAACGAAGATTCGACGATTCAGAAAAAGACGCTAGACAAACAGTGCACTTGTATGGCTTTTCTCCAGTGTGCGTCCTCATATGCAAGCAAAGGTGCGACGATTGAGAAAATAACGCTTGACAAACAGTGCACTCGTATGGCTTTTCTCCAGTGTGTGTCCTCAGATGCACGCGAAGGTGCGACGATTGAGAAAATAACGCTTGACAAACAGTGCACTCGTATGGCTTTTCTCCAGTGTGTGTCCTCAGATGCGAGCGAAGGGTTGACGGTCTCGAAAAGGACGCTTGACAAACAGTGCACTCGTATGGCTTTTCTCCAGTGTGTGTCCTCATATGCAAGCAAAGGTGCGACGATTGAGAAAATAACGCTTGACAAACAGTGCACTCGTATGGCTTTTCTCCAGTGTGTGTCCTCAGATGCTTGCGAAGGTTCGACGACTGAGAAAAAGACGCTTGACAAACATTACACTTGTATGGCTTTTCTCCAGTGTGTGTCCTCATATGGAAGCGAAGGCTCGACGGTTGAGAAAATAACGCTTGACAAACAGTGCACTCGTATGGCTTTTCTCCCGTGTGTGTCCTCAGATGCCGGCGAAGGTGCGACGGGCTCGAAAAGGACGCTTGACAAACAGTGCACTCGTATGGCTTTTCTTCACTGTGTACTTTTATATGGTTCCTTAAACTGCGTTTTGACAAAGTCTTCTGACACGTCGGGCATTTCACTGTTTTTACCGGTGCGTCCATTCTGAGGCGAATTAAATGTGAGGTGAACTGGAAAATAAAAACAAAGAGGTAAAATTAGAGAACATGCTGGATTATGGCGCCACCACAATGGAGGCGGTGGTAATAGGAGCGCCTGCGACACACTGGATAGGCCAACCCGCAAAGCATTTGTGTGAAGGTGGCGGGGCGGCCTACCCGGAGAGGCCAAGCTCAGGGGAAAACAGGAATTAAATTCCGGGTGCCCAAATTTTCGTGCCGTCAACTCCCGAAGAGTTCATTGTGGGGGCACCTTTATTCATCCTGTTTTTTTTTAGACGCGATAAAAGTTCCGCGATCGCTCTCCTACTTCCGTCCTTGTCGCACTCATGGGCCACCGCCACGTCCAGCGTAGGGCACCGCCATAGGTGTGACAAGGACGACAGGACGAACGATCTTCTGAATCAGAAGGCAGGCCAGCCAGGACGGGCGCGCGCTGGTGTGGATTGGATATGGGTGCCTAATCAGTGGGATAGCTTTGCTTATGAGCTTACCGAAATGCGTTATCCCTGGGTGGCTGGCTGGCGGGCTGCGCTGGCTGAGGGCTGCGCTGGCTGGCGGGCTGCGCTGGCTGAGGGCTGCGCTGGCTGAGGGCTGCGTCGCGACTGCCCGCTCGCGCTCGGCCGAGCCGAGGCCTAGCGTCCAGCCGCGCCTGCATTCCGCCAGGCTTTGCACTTTTGGCCAGTCTGTCTGTCTGTCCATCTGAGCCACGGGGGAGAATGTCCACGCCACGCCGGTCAGGCGTCGAGCTGCAGAGCAGACGAGCTCGTTTGAAAGCTCTTTCAACAAAGAATATGAATTTAAGAAAAAATTCAAATATTTTTAATTCACCACAAAAATCGAGCTAAATGGTGTGAGACGTTTTGGCCTTGCACCAAATGGTGTGAGACTGTCTCACACTTGTATTTCCAGAGTACACTTGAAAGTGTTCAACTCAACAGCTGTACACTTGCAAGTGTTCAACTGCCCCGTGCAACACTCCTTGTCGAACACTTGCAAGAGCACAACTGGCGAGTTTGACACTTGCAATTGCACAACTTCCGAGTTGCACACTTCTGCGTGCTAGGCTGGAAGTTGCACACATACAAGTGTTGAGTAGTTGTACACTTGCACAGCTGACTCATCCCGTTCTCGTTTCCGCAGCCCTCTGCCCCGCGGTCCTCCAGCGGGTCTCGGAGCTTCGAGCGCTCGTGCGCCGCGCACCCAGCTCACTGCACGCGGTGCTTCGCCTGTCGTGCTGCTCCAGCTCGACAGGCTACTTCGCCTGCTTCGTCATCTACAAACATCCTCATGTCTGCGGACACGAGTCCCCCTGTACGCAGTGTGACGAAGCGATAAAAATAGTTAAAACTCTTGGGGGCGCTAAATGTGTCACGAACACAAGTGTTGCACCTGGTGAAACGAGCTTCCCTAATCTTATCATCCCCTTAGAGGTTTCTTATGTATAAACAAACTTAAGTTTACTTAAAAAATTGAAATTCTGCTATGATAAACAATTTTCTTTTGTAGCAGACAGCTAATATGCTTATTCGCAATTCACAGAATTCCGTTCTTCTTTTGTTTTTACAAAAATAATAAATAATAGAATTTTATTTTTAGTTAGGAGTAATATCAAATAAATTGATGGACGTCTGCGAGGTAAGTTGCCTTGTGTTTTAAATTTCTTCACAACGTGTTAAAGATGACTTAATAATCCGAGAGTAGCAGCGCGCGCACACTGAGGACGACGTGCCGTCCGCCGCGGAGGTAGGCCACCCATTCGACACCGGAGTGACGCGTCTACCTACCCAACTTAGTTCCGCTACAAGCTGGAATTATTTGACTTTTAACGCCAATTTTGGAGACAATATGAGGCGTAGAGTAAAGTACCTTGTGGAGCGACTCATAGGCCAACACAGAAAAATTAAACAAGAAAAATTAAAAAATAAAACTACCTTGGCTAAGTTTTATTTACATGAATCTCATGACATGTCATAGACTTTTTTGTGATGCCCACCGGTTATGGGGTTTGCAGAAGAAAAATCTGAGCCCTGTTGACATTCAGATATAATATTGTCTATGCGCTCCGCAAGGTAGGCAGCCTTTCGCACACGCTTGCCGGGCGGGCCGCAGTTGTTTCCCTCTCGTCCGAGTCTGCCATATTGCTTGATATTTGTGAAAAGTTTTGCCGGCACGATTGTCTGCCGATATCCGCGAGAGACGCAAAAAGGAGGTTTGCTTCAAATCGCTGGCTGTCCGCCAACTCGGAGCCCGCGGGCGGGGCCGGGCGGGGCCGGAGTCCGGGCGTGTGTTGTCAGGTGTAAGTACGGCACGGCCGGCACGTCGCTCCGTGCGTCACCCGCCACACTGTAAAAAATATTAAGTCGTCAGTTTACGACAAAATCAGCGCTGAAAAGGTTCGTCACAAGGGTTGAGCAAAAGTAATGGTTCATCACAGTGTGACGAATGATGCATGTGACGTGACGACTGTTTTCATCACAGTCCTTGTGACGAACAGTTGCTCGTAGCAATATATTCACCGTCACGTGACGATTCAGTTTAACAGTGCCCTCTTGCCACCTCCTTCCTTTCTCCACCCCTGCCTCCCCACTCCTCCCCTCCCCGACAGGGCCGCTCACCGGCCTCCTCCTGGACACCATGGAGAAGGACTAATTGTAATGGAGAAGTAACTGGCGTGACACGGTCCTCTTCTTGATGGCGCAGAGGGCTTGTCCTTTGACCTATGAACCTCCGGTCTTTACAGTTCTAATCCCAAAGGTTCAAAGATGTTTACGGTTTGCGATTAGGAGTCGACTAGATGGTCAGTAAAACCCTTGAAATACAAAGAAATATGATGTACCGCACTCTGTGACCAAAGCTAGAGAGATACAGCAATGTGTCTGAAACGTACTTGATGTCATAGCTGCCCAGATATCCGTTTTTTCCCATCGGAGTTGCGCTTTGTGCATTGTTTTAGTGCCCTAAAAGTACGAGTTGAAGTTTTTAAACGCCTTAACCACTCCGTTCTCGTTTTGGGCACTGAAGAAAAATATCAGTCTCTCTCACTCCTCGGCCACCGACTGCGGCCCGCTCGATGCCTCTCCATCAGCCGTTCTCCATGCTCCTGGACGCGACACGATAGTCTTTGCATGCCGCGCACGATCATCTCGTGTTTCTCGCTCTTTTTTCCCGACTTAAATCTTGGCGGCCGTTCTCTGTTCTCTCTCCCCGCGCCTCCTCATCCGTGTCGCTCTGGGAACGAGACGCGCTCAGCGCACAGCGAAAACACTCGCGGCGAGAGACGGGGGGGACGTCTCATTTGCCTTGCGTTTCGTTATCGCCGGTTTACAGTGTTATTTCGCAACGAGGCCGACTCTATTTCCGGTTCCGTAAGGTCATGAGGAGAAAGCACAGCGCAGTTTACTTTTCGAGATTTTTGTTTAACAAAGGACTTTTTGTGTCTGTTGCGTGTGTGAGCCCCCGCCTCGCCCCCCCCCCCCCCCTTTCCTTCCATCTCTTTGTTTTTTCTTCTCTTACTTTTCCCCTTTGCTCACTCGCTGGACCAGTATCGGTGAGCCGGGCGGCCAGGAAGACACGCGGGCGGCGCGGGCGGGCTCAGGGCGTGCAGCGCAGCGCGTCAGCCAGTGCATTACCAGTGCAGTGCGGGCCCCAGAAGGAGCGGTGCCGGCCTACCACGAGCAGCAGTGCCGGCCTACCAGGAGGAGCAGTGCCGGCCTACCAGGAGGAGCAGTGCCGGCCTACCAGGAGGAGCAGTGCCGGCCTACCACGAAGAGCAGTGCCGGCCTACCAGGAGGAGCAGTGCCGGCCTACCAGGAGAAGCGGTGCCGGCCTACCAGGAGAAGCGGTGCCGGCCTACCAGGAGGAGCAGTGCCGGCCTACCACGAGGAGCAGTGCCGGCCTACCACGAGGAGCAGTGCCGGCCTACCAGGAGGAGCAGTGCCGGCCTACCAGGAGGAGCGGTGCCGGCCTACCACGAGTAGCAGTGCCGGCCTACCAGGAGGAGCAGTGCCGGCCTACCAGGAGAAGCGTTGCCGGCCTACCACGAGGAGCGGTGCCGGCGTACCACGAGTAGCAGTGCCGGCCTACCAGGAGGAGCAGTGCTGGTCCACCAGGAAGCCCAGTGCCGGCGTACCAGGATAAGCGGTGCCGCAGTGCCGGCCTACCACGAGTAGCTGTGCCGGCCTAACAGGAGGAGCGGTGCCGGCCTACCAGGAGGAGCGGTGCCGGACAACCAGGAGGAGCAGTGCTGGTCCACCAGGAAGCCCAGTGCCGGCCTACCAGGAGGAGCAGTGCCGGCCTACCAGGAGGAGCAGTGCCAGCCCACCACGAGGAGCAGTGCTGGCCTACCAAAAGCAGTGCCGGCCTACCAAAAGCAGTGCCGGCCTACCAGGAGGAGCAGTGCCGGTCTATCAGGCCCACCAGGGGATGCAGCACGCACGCCGTATGCGCGGCCATGCTTGTTCCCACCAGCTGATGGATATTGATGAGTGTTTTGATGAGTGTCTCTGTTGCACTTGTGTGGCACGGGCCGTAGAGAGGGAGAGAGAGGGCACTTCCTCGCTGAAGCAGCCTGCGGCAGGAGCAGTCCACTCCCAGTGGGCCCCGCCTGGCCCCGCCCCCACCAGGCTCATCACTGTGCTACCCGCCCGGCTGCACCATGGCGTCGCCGGCCCTCTGGAGCGTGGCGCTGTTGGTGTTGGCAGTCGTCAGTCCCTCTGCGACGCATCAGCGCGAGGGTGAGTAGTGAGTAAGTGTGGTCCCGCACGCCCGGCCCGTCTCCGAGAATAATCTTACCGTACCGAGACTGGGCGAGCGTGTGTGATGAATCATGTACCTACGAACTTCCTGATAAGACCAGTCAACCTTTTACTCACAATTCTTTGATGAGTTCACAATAAATGTATTATCACCCGACGACCCACAGAATTACGTGTTTACCACTTGAAAAATTATACTTGCCAATAATTTTACTTTAATCATCAAGCTTAACTACAGCTGTAACTAAGGCACTTGAGAGGGGGTCAATTGCAATTGCACTGACCCCCCGCTTTGGCATGGAATTTTTAATGCCCCTTAGAGAAATTCGAGTAAAACTTCTTAAGAATCGAAAATTTTGAAAATAAGGGGCGGTCTAGTGCCAGTTGCGCGTGCCGAGCGCCGTGCTGCAAAGCGCGCGCTGCGCGCGCGGTTAAAAATTTTTGGGGCGGCTAGACCTGAGGGGGCGACGGCCCCGTCGCCCCCCCTCCCCCTGGATCCGCGCTTGGGGTGAGTGTGGTCCCGCACGCCCGGCCCGTCTCTGAGAATAATCTTACCGTGACTGGACTGGGCGAGCGTGTGTGATGAATCATGTACCTACGAACTTCCTGATAAGACCAGTCAACCTTTTACTCACAATTCTTTGATGAGCTCACAATAAATGTATTATCACACGCTCTCGAAACTGCACTGATCATTTTTTTTTTGTGTGTGTGTTTAATGCTTAACGATTTTTTACGTTTTTTTTTTGTAACACGATTACTGGTGAATTTGTTAATTATTCTGCACTGTTTCCTGTTCACTTTTTGTCGGGACGTTACTGAAAAAAAAAAAAGTTGTGTGAGCGTTGTAAAAATACCACTGAGAAAAGTTGCCAGTATTGTACTGACACGTGGACCCCCAAAAAATTCAGTAACGGTTTGGAATTGAACGGGTCAAGGGGTAATCCGGGGGTGATCCGGGGTAATCCAGGGGTAATTCGTGGTAATCCGGAGTAATCCAGGGGTAATCCGGGGTTATTCAGAGTTAATGCAGGGGTAATCTGAGATAATCTCAGAGAAAGAACAACGTAATCCGGGGGATCATCCGGGGGTAGTCCGGGTAATCAGTAATCCGGCTGACACAGAATTCGGTAGTCGTAAAACAGTGTAGTGCAGCAGGTGTGTTTCGTGTTTCCTAGGCGATGAGTGCACGTTGGCCAACGGGACTCTGGGCGTGTGCAAGCGCCTGGCCCAGTGCCAGTGGGCCGTGCTGGAGAAGCGCAGGGGGCGCAATCCCGCGCTCTGCGACCACCGCGGCGAGTGGCCGATCGTCTGCTGCAAAGGGCGGGCCTCCAAACCGTCCACGGCCGCCCCCGTGGAGGCCGCGGTGTTGACGGGCAACAGGTTCGGCGTGACAGCAGAGCCGCAAGGGTCGTCACGCATCGCCCGCAAAAGTAACTAACTGCCCCTCACTCAGCGCACACCCTTCCGTGTGGTACAGGCAGTGTTGCCAAAAAAGTAGGCAAAAAAATTGGCCAAGCGCACACTGTAAAACCAAATTGTCACACTCTTAACTTCTTACAAAGAATTTTTTGTACAATACAAAGAATTCTGTGCAACCGTAATATACAGAAAATTTTCTTGTATTACAAAAATTTTTGCTTTGTATTACAAAGATTTTTCTTTGTATTACAAAGAAAATTTGGCTTTGTATTACGGTTGCACAGAATTCTTTTTGTAATACAAGAATTTTCTTTGGAAGAAGTTAAGAGTGCATGAGACGATAAATATTGCTACGAATATTTCGCTGTGATGCAACAGTCGTCACATGACATACATTTCGTCACTTGACATGAATCTTTCGTCACATGACATGAATCTTTCGTCACACTGTGATGAACCATTTGTCATGTGACGAACCTTTCAAAAGTAAAATTTAGCACTGACTTTGTCGTAATGTGACGACTTAAAATTATGCAGTGCAGTAGAGTAAAGCGGGCTGCATCTGCGCCTGCCTACTAGGTAACATGCACGCACCTGTGCTAGGGTGCTGCCGAGTAGGCAGGCGCAGATGCAGCCCGCTTTACTCCACACTTGTGTTTGGGAAATTTATTGCCTACTTTTCTGGCAACACTGCGTACAGGAACTCGTTACATATTCTAATGTTGCGAAATATATTTATTTTCCAGAGTGTGACGAATACGTGGCGTACGTGTTTGTCGATGGACTCAGCACTTCCTCCGCTAAGGTCGACCAATGCGCGATCCTCGCGGACCAGCTGATTGTTGGAGGGAAGGACACGAAGCCCATGGAATTCCCACACATGGTGATGTCTCATTTTGTGAATTTCCCTCCCATGAATCATGAATCCCTGTGCCAGCCCTTTCTCCTTCCGGCTGGATCCACCGCCCCCTGTGTCATGTCCCTTTTCTTTTCCTTGACAGGCTCTCATTGGTTACGAGGTATCGCCCAACAACATCGAATGGACGTGCGGAGGGTCACTCATCTCAGAGAACTTCGTGCTCACTGCAGGGCATTGCATCGCCTCAGGGTAACAAAATTGATTTTGCTATAAACTATGCAGGAAAGCAATCAAGCAATCCGAGGCGAGGCAGCCCTAGCCTAGGCGAAATCCTAATGTATTCCAATCGCACTTTGGGAGGAAACTCACTGTACTTCAGGAGTACCGGCTGTACTCTGGCTGTACTCCGAGCTGTCCACGCCTGGCCCCCGGCCGAGCAGGGACGGCACGGGGTGGGGGCCGAGGGGTCCTTCACTATAAATTCAAACGTACACCAATTTTTCTGTGTTTTCGTGATTTTTCTTGATTTTTACTGATTTTTTTGTCTTGAATTTTTTCTGGTTTTTACTTACTTTTTAAGGGCGTATAATTTTTTTTGGATTTTTACTTTTTTCCCCTTTCAATTTTTTGGTTTCGATTTTTTTTTCTGATTTTTTACTGATTTTTTAGGGTGTGTACACTGATATTTTTTGAAGTACCCCTCGTTGGGGCCGCTGACGCGTACTTGTCCTGGGCGTGAGCAGGCTGACGCCGGCGGGGTGGGTGCTGCTGGGGGAGCTGGACCGGTCCACGGACACGGACGACGCGCTGCCGCAGCAGGTGCGGGTCGCCGAGCGCATCGCGCACCCCGAGTACAAGCCGCCCGCCAAGTACAACGACATCGCGCTGCTCCGCCTGGCGAGGCGCGCCGCCCTGTCCCCCTACGTGCGCCCCGCCTGCCTCGACACCCAGGACCCCGAGGTGACGGCGAGGACCAGGGACCTGCCCATCGCCACCGGCTGGGGCCACAACGCGTGGGGTGAGCTCGCCGACACTGTAAAAGATATCGTCGTAAATTTACAACATATTTTGTAATCACGATTTACAAAATATTTTGTAAATTTACGACCGTCAATGAATTTTAAGTCGATAGAAAGTACTTGTAATTTTACAATTTCAAGTTGTAGTCTTACAACATTTATCAAGGAAAATTTTCCTGTAACCTTTACAAGTATTTTTCACAGTGGACAGGTGGCGGTCGTTCATAAGCTACAAATATTAGGGCCACTCACTAGTCGCAGAACCACCCCCCAAACTTGTAACGATCACATTATATTTTTACCCACGGGTACAAATTAAATATTAGGCACGGTAAAAACCTTACCTTGGTATCCAAGGCCTATCGGGGCGATTCAAGGATGGGGGTGGGAAAACGGCGTGAGGCGGTCGTTGAATCGTTCCGATGGTCCTTAGACATCAAGGAACCGTTTTTTACCGTTATCCGATAAAGGTTCTGAAACTAATGAGGGCCCATAATATTTGTGCCTCTACCCTCTCTAGGGCACGTGGTATATGATTAATAATGCAGCCCACTCCTTACGCTACCCTCACGACCGACCAGTGTTACCAGAAAAGTAGGCTATAAGTAGCCTGAATAGAACACGCAGTAATTAAGGCGGGCATTGCATCTACGCCTGCCTACTAGGCTTCATACACGCACCTATGCTAAGGTGTTGCCTATGGCAGGTAGACTCAGATGCAGCCCGCCTTACTGTGTTTGGGCTACTTTTTGCCTACTTGCCTGCTCGAGCCCAGCTCTCGTGTGTCTCCCCGCAGGCGGTGAGCCCACCGACCGCCTGAACAAGGTGAAGCTCCCTCTGGTGGAGCACAGCCTCTGCAAGAAGCGCTACTCGAGCCTCCCGGCCTACCAGCTGGCTCGCGGCCTCGCGTCCGACTCGATGGTCTGCGCGGGCGGCGTCCTGGGGAAGGACACGTGCCAGGGGGACTCGGGCGGTCCGCTGCAGCTCCCGACCAGGTACTGTGACCACTATGTGGCCATCTCCGTCCACTCCACGAGAAAAAAGCGGCGAAGATTATTGCGCCCCCACAATGGACGTTATACCGAGGCGGAGCTAATGGGAGCGCCTGCGACACGTTGGATAGGCCAACCCGCCAAGCACTTGTGTGAAGCTGGTGGCCTACCCGGAGAGCCCAAGCTCAGGGGGGAGTAGGAATTCAATTCCTGGTACCCAAATTTTCGTGCCGTCACCTCTCGAAGAGTTCATTGTGGGGGCACCTTTCGGCTCACAGCGTACAAATTCACTTCTTATAATTATATTTCAAAAAATACTTTTTAAAAAAATACTTTTTAAAAAACCACGTAAGTCTAAGGCTTTCACTGCTGACAGGCGAGGAGGTAGCCTGGTGGACCTACGTGGTTTCGTGTATCGCTGGATAGTCCAGTGAGATAGGTCCGCTTATGCTGCGTTTCGATTCTCTCCGCAGGGAGGACCCGCACTGCATGTACAGAATCGTGGGGGTCACGTCGTTCGGGAAGGCCTGTGGACTCAACGCCCCCGGCGTGTACACCAGGGTGTATCACTATGTCTCGTGGATAGAGGACATTGTGTGGCCGCCGGGAAACCGAACGGCCGGCTGAGGAGGAGCCTACTATCACTGTTCTCACAAGAAGACAATTCACCGTGCCCTGTGATTTGGGTAATTTGGGTGCTAGAGACTATATACGTAGTTGTGGTTCAGTACAGTGTGCCTTAGTTAGAGGCGGGCGCTGCATGACAGGTGCACTAGAAATCCAAGTGTACGAATGTCGCTCACTTGTAGATGAGCGAATAAATTCACTCACTTGTAGGTGACTATTCGCTCACTTGTAGGTGAGCAAATGACTATTCGCTCACTTGTAGGTGTGCGAAAGACCATTTGGTGAATAGTCATTCGCACACCTACAAGTGAGCGAATAGTCATTTGCTCACCTACAAGTGAGCGAATGGTCATTTGCTCACCTACAAGTGAGCGAATAGTCATTTGCTCACCTACATGTGAGTGAATTTATTCGCTCATCTACAAGTGAGCGACATTCGTACACTTGGATTTCCAGTGCTGTATTTGCATGTACCGGGTGTCTCAGAGAACACGTGACCGGGACTGCCTATCCAAGGGGCCACGGCGCCTACGGCTGGAGCGGATAGGCAAACCCGCATACTCTTACGTGTTCTCTGAAACCCCCGGTGTAGACAGAAAACTTATTTGATCTCTCTGCTCGTCTCTACTTGTAGTTGGACTAACATTCTGGATGCCGAGCTAATGTAACAGTTGACCAAGTTTTGTCTCTGACAAAAAAAAAAAAAAAATGTTAACCTTCTTCCATGTTTGTGCCACCAGAACTATCATCTGAACTATAATAGGTTACCCATAGTTGTGTACGTAAGTCAATAAGCAACCATTTCATAATTTTCTATCTGGATTTTAATATATAATTCAGTCTGTATCTGAGATAATATAAATATGATTATTGTCATAAATTATAATAGCAAAATTCTTTTTCAAATCAAGATCATATAATAAGGTCTATTTTACCAGCATTTGCATTATTTTAATGGACAGAAAATTTCCTTATCTATTACAGTATTTGGTACTTGTTCAATGTGTCGTTTAATACACAACTCTTAACTTACTCAGCCCCAGCTGTGAAACCGAATGCCTCTTAATCTTAAATTGCTCTGGTTTTGTAAGTAGTGTTGAATCAGTCTATGGTATTTAATCATGTGGCAATTAAAGTAAAGAGGTTTCTAGTCGATTTCACAGCCATTATGTTTTTTTTACCACAACCCAAATTTTACGGCCTATTCTATTTATCACTCACATATTCCTAAGAATTACTACAACAGTGTATCGCAGTGTGGTATTGTTCCACAGAACATCTTGTTTCAAAGCAAATGGCAATGGCATTGGCATATATTAATTGCCTCCGAAAATTGCATTGTAACAGCTGAGATTTAGTACTAGTTCTCCAAAATAATAATTTAAAAATTTAAAAATCTATGACAGCTAGGTCAGCAGCTGGGGTGACACTCCAGCTGCATGGGGTTCATGGAACAGGTTTGAGATCATCTCTGCTTCATTACAAGTATTCCTCCACACATCAGTACTGAGTATCACTATACGCCTTGCATATAGTGCCTGAAATTGTCCTCCTTCCTCTTCAAGCTGAATGGCATGCGTGTTTCAGGTAGGTCCGGCATTCGTACCCTTTACTTTGGTGGCAGCACTTTTTGTACTCTCAAGTGGACACGGTCATGGCGGTGCCTGCGGGGCGACCCCGATGCGCGGTGCGGGTTGCCTACCCCGCGATGCGGGCTCAACGCGCAGTGCTGCCAGATAAGTAGGCAAACCTTCCCACGAATACACTTGTGTGAGGCAGACGTGTATATCCGCCTACCTACTAGACAAACACACACGAGACAACCTTTTGCCTGGCAGGCTTCACGCAGCTGTATCGTGGGCAACTTTTGCCTACTTACCTGGCAGCACTGCGGGCTGGGCTCAGCGGTGCCTAGCAGTCGCGCTGCTGGCACTGCACGCCCACCTCGGTGCACCGGCACTCCAGGCACGGCCCGGACAGCTCCTCGATGATCTTGCCCACGCGGTACATCCTGCCGTAAATGTTGCATCCGGCCAGCTTGAGCAGCCCGGACAGACCCGGCCACGCCGGCGGCGCCCCGGGCCCGGGGGCGGGGGAGGACGACGGGGCGGCTGGGGTGGAGGCGGGGGCGGGGGGCGGCCGCCGGGTGCTCATGTGGTGCAGCTGGGCTGGGTAGCTGCTGCTACTGCTGCTGCTGCTCGGGGCGTCCATGGAGGGCCTGTGCTTGACGCTGCCGAACAGGAGGGATGGCCGGAGAGTGGCCAGCGGCATGGCTGTCGTGGTCGAGGGTCGCGTGGACGGCGACTCTGTCGCGGCCGTGGTCGTTGTCGTGGTCGAGGTCGTCGTCGTGGTCGACCTGGGCGCCGCGGTCGGGTTGGCTGCGGTGCTCGCCCTGGTAGGGGTCGTCGATGAACCGCCACCTCGAAGGGTGGTCGTCCGCGTGGTCGACGTCGTCGGCCTCGCTGTCGTGCTGGTGGCAGGCCTGGGTGCCGGCTTGCTTGTTGAGGCGGCGGCGGGTTTCCTCGTGGTTGTCGGCGCCTTGCTGGTGGACGCTGTGGGCTTGTGCGTGGTGGACGAAGGTTTTCCGGTAGTCGCTGTCGAGGGCTTGGCCGTGGACGTGGCGGGTCTGCCGGGGGACGGTCCCTTCACAGGCGGGCTAGGTTTCGCCTTGGCGGGCGCCACTGTTGCCGTCGTCTTTTTGGCCGGGCTGGGCGTCGTCTTGGATGGACTCGCTGACGGCGTCCGCGGTGTTGTCGGCGTGGGCGACTGCTGCTTGCTGGTGGTCGACGCTACGCTGCGGGGGGTGCTCGCCGTCGGCGAAGTGGGCGTCGCTCCACTCACGGCCGTCGCCGTCGTCGACGAGGGCGTCACACTCACAGAGGCCGCCGTCGTCGAGCTGGGCGTCGTCGAGCTGGGCGTCGTCGAGCTGGGCGTCGTCCTACTCACAGACTCCGTGGTCGCGGACCTAGGCGTGGTCACAGTGGTGGGCGGGGTCCTCGGCGGGGGCGAGGGCGGTGCGGCTGTCGCAGGCGCCAGGGTGGGGTCCGGCTGCATGAACAGCTCCAGGAACTTGTCGAAGGAGAACGAGTCGTCCTCGGGCTCCGGCGGCGGGGGGCCGGGCGCGCGCACCGGCTCATGCTCGTTCGTGGAGACGAAGTCGTCATAGTGCACGTCCTCGTCGACCTTGTCCTGCGCCTCGTTCTCGGACTCGTCCGCGCTGCCCCACAGCGCGTCGAATAGTGACGTGGGCGTGGTCGGGCTGAAAAAAACAATCCCGCGAGTTCGTATTACAAAAATCAGATCCTTTTCATAAGAGTTGAAAGTGTGTGTTTCTCCTTGTGTGTGCCTCCTTACCGTTCCTTGCGGAGGGGCGGGCGTTTGGTGGTGGTAGTAGTGGAGGTGCTGGTGGTGGTGGTTTTCAAGGTTGTTGCCGGAGGCGTTGAGGTTGTCGTGCTGCTTGAAATACGGTTAGCAGTCGGGGCTGTCGTGGTGCCGAACGTGGTCGAGGTCGGAGTCGAAGTCGAAGTCGAAGTCGAGGGGGAGGTCGAGGTTGAGGTGGAGGTCGAGGTCTGAGTCGTTTGTTCTTGCTTCGTGACATCTTTTGTTGTTGTTGTAGTTGGAGTTGCAGGCGTGGTGTTTGAGCTGTTTGGTGCCGTGGTGTTGGCCCGCGTTGGCGTGGTGGGCGTTGTGTTCTTCGTGGTCCTGGGAGTCGTGGAGGAGGGTCTCCTCGTCGGCCTGGCTGGCTTTGCCGTCGTCGTTTTCGTCTTTGGTTTGCTGCTCGTCTTTGTCCCCGACAGAGTCGTCGTCGGTGTTGACGACGTCGTCGTCGTGGTCCACGCGGCCGCCGGCCTAGGGCGCTGGGCCTCCGTCGTCGAGGTTGGGGGTGTGACGGTGGTCGTTGTGGTGGTGGTGGTGGTGGTGGTGGTGGACGGGGCCGCGGGGGTGCTGACGGCGGGCCTCTTGGCGGCGACGGCCGGCGCCAGGCTCGGCACCAGGGCGGCAGCGGGCTCCGCGGCGGCGTGCTCCGCCTCGACGGGGACGCGCTGGGCCTCGTTCTCGGCCAAGTTGGCGAACAGCAGCGGCCGATCTCTGCTCTCGTCGCCTGCGCGTCAGGGAGAAGAACCTTTCACCACAACGTTGTCAATATGCAGCAGGGGTGGGCCTAGTTAGCTTTTCCTGGCACCCCAGGAGCAAAGACAATTGTCAAATCGAGTGCATTGCATTTAAAGTTTAAAATTAGTTTTAAACGATTGTCACCATCCACGACCTCTAGAACTGCATGTACCGGCGTCTCCCGGTCCAGTTATGATCAGAATGTTCCGGTTTATCCCTTATCGTTCACTGACCGCACACGATGCTGCCGCAGCAACGCTCGGGGTCCTTGGACGGCGCCCTGGAGCAGCCCGGCGGGACGGAGCCGCACGACGGCTCCTGGCACTGGAGGCCGCCGTCGAAGCAGAAGCACATGCGGCACGGGCCTATGCCCGTGAGCAGCTCGCCGTGCCGGTAGCGCCGGCCGCCGGACATGCACGGAGCTGGAGCAGACGAAAAGTTCGGAGGAGGTCCTTAAATTTCTGTCCCAAAGTCTTTCCGACCTCGAATTTTCGGCATATTTCAGTATTCGGACCGATGATTCGATCTTAGAATAATCGAGGGTACTCAAGTATTCGATAGTTGACTTTTCGAAAACTTGACCATCAGCCGCTGGAAGAGGGAGCATGGAAGTCGTTTGAAAACACGCGCGCTTCACCGCCAAGCCGCCCGGGTTGCGGGGCTGCTCGGACATGCAAAAAAAATCTATCACCCATCTTCATTCTGATATAAAGTTTTCGATACTTTTAAATTTATTCTTAATAAAATATTTTTATCCTCTTTTTTTACTGCAGCCTGGAAACTATAAAGAGTATGGCAGGTACGATAGGTTTGGTGTTGTGCTGTTGGCAAAACTGTAGCAGTGTAGTCGGCTGTTTTGTTTTCTGTTGTTTACTTATTTTCACTGGTACTAGTACGGGATTTTGCAAGTGTCTTGACAACAGATTTCGTGGGTTTTCCGCTGTGTCAACTGTTCGCAAGTAAAGGGAAGACTTTCTGCTGGTAAGTATTTAAATTTACGTCTAAAAGCTCACACATGTCCTAAAGGGACTGTGTGTTTTTGTCCTACCTTAAAAGCAGTGCATAACCTCTCCATACTCCTATGGAAACAGATACATTGCCGGCTTGTTGGGCTACACTGTAATCGGAAGTGTTCAACTGACACACTTGCAAGGGGTTGAACACAGTGTTCAACACTTTTAGATGCTTAACTAATAAAAATACATGTACTTCTTAGGAGACGAAAGTGTCCAACACTTCTGTTGAACACATTTTAGTGGCAAACATATCAGTCCAACATGGGCTTTTGTGGCAAGCATGGAAAAGTGTTCAACACTTGTAAGTGTGTGTCAGTTTCACACTTAAGTTTCAGTCTAGTTTTCAATTAAAAGTTTCTTATATATGTCGCCTTACATACTCTCACCTTAAATGACTGTTAGGAAAATAATATAGCAACCTATACTCTCTCTCGCCATTTAGTACCCTACATTCTTATCAATTAGAATGTTCTTACTCAGGTTTTGCTCCATGTGAAATTTGCTCACTTACCGCTGCCACCATTTCCAAGCGATGGATCTGGTGTCACAGCTTCCGGAATTACTGTCCTTATTGTCACTTCAGGGATATGGGGTTTTGTGGATGATACTTTTTGAGTTGCTTCAGGCTTGGTTGGGTCATACTTTGCGTGATAGAAAGGTCCATCCACTGCAGGCTCTCTTGGAACAAAACCACCTGTAGGCATACAATCGGAATTATGTTTTAAGTCCCCGCTGCCTTAAAAATTATATCCCTAGTAAAGGTAACGTACCTTCGGTCTCAGTTGGTGGAGAAAAGAAGTAGAAGTTATCTATTTTGTCCTGAGATTCTTTTTTCTTTGACAAACCAGATAAATCTTGCCCTCCATCCAAATGTGCCTTGTCTTCAGGAATTACTGCATCTTCTGCCACGAAAGGGATAATTCTGCAAATAAAAGTTTGCTTTCCTTTCTTAATTTTATTATGAGCATATAATATTTTTATAATTTATAGCTATTGCAATATCAAACATAAGAGGAACCATCGTTTTATGATTGGCTTTCCTGCTCTTACCTTAAATTTGGCAATGAAGGGGGTAGTGAAGGTTCATTGTAGTCATAGTCATAATCTTGATCCTTCTGGCGTGTTTTATTTATTATTGCCTCTATTACAGGCAATATTTTGTTTTTTTCTGGAATAACTGTATTGTTCTTCACTCTCAGTAAATCCAGAGTGCCTCCAAGATCAAGTTTTGTGTTCAGGGTTATTGCGATATTGTCTGCAGTCCCAGTCAGTAGTGTAGTTTCCTCTGACAAAGGCAGCTGAGTAGTTTGTAGAACACCCTGATCTGCTCTGTGAGTCTCTATTTTTACCTTGCTGTCTTTGGACGAAATCTCTCGATTGCTGCGTGCATCATAGCTGATGGAACGCATTGTGTTGTCTCCCTTGTTTGGTCTTCCGGGCAATCCCTTTAAGTACAAAAGTTCTATGAAGAATAATGTCGAAACAGTTTGTAGGGATATTACGATGAATGAGCTTTTCGCAATACCTTAACATTGTTGTTTGAAGCACTGGAGCTAGTCTTCGTGCCACTCAGTCTGGATTTACCTGAAACAGTCCAGCAGTTGCCCTACACACAAACAGATACACAGGGTCCTCAGAAAGCGACCAACTAAAATGTTAAGTTTGTGAGCCATATGCTTAAACATTACAAAGCTTCCAATCTCTAATTTTTAAACTGAGTAATTCTAGAGAAAATTACTTGAGCGTTGCCAGCAGTTAAATTTTTTGGACATTTGTTTCTTAAATGATGCACGGTGTTGCTTGCCATTCTCCAAATTAAAAAAGAAAATGTCCTCTAAGGAAGCATGATGCGTTTTTTAGTTTGTCGAATGAAAATTTACTTGGCATGACACTTGGCCAGTGGAAGGGTGAGAGGAGAGGCTCTACTCACTGCAGTCGTAGGACACGGGGCAGCACTTGCCGGGCGCGGTGACGGGCAGGCAGCCCTCCAGGGGCAGGTCGCACTTTAGGGGCGCGCACCGCACTCGGCCGCGCATACAAAAGCACGACTCACAGCGACCCCGCGCCACCGATTTCACCTGAAACATGGTGTTTTACTATCAGTACATACTGCTTAGATCGAACAAGTGAATCACACTAAATTCTTGAATATTTATATTCGTAACTTATGATTTTTTTTTAAAAACATGCTCAGCTTATGCATTTTTTATACGCACGCCTGTATGAACAAATTGTTCATAATTATTAATAAATATATAAGCTGAGCATGTGCACAAAAATTCATAGTCACGAATAAAAATGTTCATAAGAATTTAGAGTGAAATAACAGAAGAAAATTATTAGCGTGGACAATTTTGTATTACTACACTGGTAAAACAAATGTTTAGTTCTATACACCACTTGATGCATAGCTCCTAATGTATAATACTTAAACACTATGTCATGCACAGTTCTAACTAAACATTAGTTGGTGTATAGTTCTTAAACATTTAGCAAGTGTATAGTTGACTAAACACTTGGGATGTCGTCGCATCCCTTAGAATTTTTGACATGGAAAGCCTCGTCCAAATGCATACTTCTAAACATCACGAAACGTTTAACATCTAAACATCTACGAAGTGCATAGTTGTTAAATATGTAGTGATGTATAGTTGACACTATACACCATTTGATGTATAGAAGTGGAACTTAAACACCATGATGTATAAAACTTAAACATTTGTTTTACCAGTGTACTGCCCTCTCGGCTAGCCACAGACGTACAGTAACGGGCTGAAAGTGATTCCCACACACTGAATTTTTATGTACTATTTTATACATAGCTATGTAGGTCTATGAGCATGCATTACTTACGTAAAATATTCTAACGTATTTATGCACAATTTTTGCATAGTTATGTAAGAATTTATACATAAATCAGTAAGAAATTTTACGTAAGCTATGCATGCGCATAGACCTGCGTAAGCTATGTACAAAATAGTACATAGTCTTTCTATGTGCATGAAACAGACATTTCCCGTGAGGTGAGGTCGGGGCGGGGTGTTACCTGGGCGCCCTCCTGGTAGCGCTTGCCGTCCACGGTGCAGCCGGTCGGGCGGCGGCGCGGCGGCGCCAGGGCCGCGGCCGCGGCGGGGGTCGAGCTGTTGCCGCAGCTGTAGCTCGTCGGGCAGCAGGTGTGGTCGCGGTACTCGGGCGTGCAGCCGGGCGCGGGCAGCACGCACTGGGGCCGCACGCAGCGCTGCTCGCCGCGCACGCAGTAGCAGTAGTCGCACAGCGTCGAGGACGACAGCGCCGACCCCTCGGCGAACAGCGACCCGTTCAGGTAGCACCCTGGCGGACAGGAGGGAGGAGCTCGTGCACTAGGTCGGGGCGGGGCGGGCACCCTCAGACCGTTATAGACATTTTTTCCCATAAAAATGTCTTTTCTTATAAGCTAGAGACCACTGTGAAAAATATTCGTAAGAGTTACGGGAAAATTTTCCATGAGAAATGTTGAAAAGTTACGATATCAAATTGTAAAATTACAAAATTTGGAGGACACTTGGTATCGACTTGTAATTTTAGAGCACAAATAAGCTCGTAAAGTTACGATTTCGATTGTAAATTTACAACACCATTTGTAAATCACAAATTACGAAAAAAGTCGTAAACTTACAGATATATTTTTCACAGTGACTTATGTGCGCTAGCATAATACGGGAAATGTTTTTTCTCCATATGCGGGGAATTTTTCGCTATAATTATGCACATTTTTGGAAAAGTCTATAAAATTATGGTGAAAATTTTCTGCAGGTATAGACAATTTTTTTTATATTATGCTGGTTTATATACGTCTATAATTTATTCTGAAAACTTCTATAGCGGTCGAAGAGTGGGCGCGGGGAATCTGCTCGCAAGCACACACTAAATGTGAATGTACTTTTTCTGTACAATATAACAGACAGAATGACACATGCAGAATTCTGCACAAGTTTTTACACAATGTGGCACAATTATTTTACATAATAATGCACCAATTTGTATAGCAAAATCTGTGGACAAAACTTTGTGCATGAAAATGTACTTAAGGCGAGGGGGCAACCACTCCCCATCCTAGTGTACACGGGATTTCTACTGATTTCACAAGATTTCTCTCAGATTTTGAGAGATTTCTCTGAGATTTCATGAGATTTCACAAGATTTCTCCCAGATTTCATGAGATTTCACAAGATTTCACAAGATTTCACAAGATTTCAATGAGATTTCATGAGATTTCTCAGTTAGATTTCCAAGGATTTCATCGAGATTTCCGAGGATTTCATCGAGATTTCTGAGGATTTCATCGAGATTTCCGCAAGTTTGTACACAGGATTTCACGAGTGATTGCCCCCCCGACTTAAGGTGCATAATTCTGAACAAATTTGTACATAGTTCTGCATGTGTCATTCAGTCCTTTATTATGTGCAAAAACTGTACATAAACATTTAGTGTGCACGTGCACGGTGCGATCGTAGGACGTGAAACGGACATAATGTTATATTTTAAATCGACGCAAAGAGTGTGAACATTTAAGGCACGTTAGGCCTGCTGAACAGTTTTGCCCTCTGCACAGCGAGGGAGATGTTTGCCTAGTAGGCAGGCGTTGATACCGACCCTCACTCAACACGGCTGTGCGTTGGTCGGCGTTTGCCTACTTTGCTGGCAGCACTCCAGCTCAGCTGCACCGGGGGCGGCACGGACGCGTGTTGGCGAGCGCCGTGAGCGTAGGCAACCCAACGCGCACGGCTGTGCGACGGGCCGGCTGCCGGATGGCATCGTAGAGAGCGGTCTCTGCGAAGAGCCTGAGCCACCCGGGCGCCACGCTTACGGGGAAGAGGTTCACCCAACGCAGGGACGGACTGGGGGGTCAAAAGCCTGACCGGGTAAATCTCCTGGGGGGCCCGTGCCGTGTGGGTTGCCTACCCCCAGGGGCGACCTGCACTGAAAATTCGCGTCAAGATGCCAAATGGACTATGGGCTAGGCGGCCGGCGGCCGGCCGCGCCGCGCATTCGTGCTGCACACAGCGAGCGATGGAATGGACAGTACAGCAACGTATTGAGAGGACATGTCATGTCTATGCGGCAAAAATTGGGGCCGAGGAGGGCCAGGGCCAGGGCTCAGGTCCGAGACCCAGGGAGGGGCCAGGTCCGCGTCACAGGGCTGACCCAACGCGGCATCACCTCTGGAGACCCTTGGCGCCCCCACAATGGGCGTTACCTACCGAGGCGGAGCTGATGAGAGCGCCTGCGACACACTGGATAGGCCAACCCGCCAAGCACTTGTGTGAGGGTGTTGGCCTACCCGGAGACCCCAATCGCAGGCGCAGGGGGAAGCAGGAATTAAATTTTCGTGCCATCGCCTCCTGAACAGTTCATGATAGGGGCACTTGGGCACTTAAAAAAGTCCTACTCTTTGTAGTGCGGGACCAAATGGTCCCACACCTTTTGGTGTAGCGCGTCCTACAGTTTTTGGTGTGAGGCACAGTCTGTCCGATACATAATTGTGTCGGAAAGCCGAGGGGGCAACCGCTTTGGATGGTACACAAGATTTCTTCGGGGATTAAGAATAAGATTTCAACGGATATTTTGCTTGTGTTTTGCCTTTTTGGCGAAAGATTTCAGATTTCAAGAGATTTCGGTAGTGGAAAGGGACACAGGATTTCTCAAGTGGTTGCCTTCTCGCGGACAGCCCTGTGTTTCTGCATGAGACACTCTTTGACTCAGTCCAAAAAAGTGTTAGACGAGGTTTCCAGAGAACACATGGCGTTGAGCGTGACCACTATGTGGCCACACTGTTAAACCAAGTGTTCAACTGTTCAACACTTGTATGTGTGCAACTTCCAGCCTAACACGCACAAGTGTGCAGCTTCGCAGTTGTGCAATTTCACGTGTTTTACTCGCCAGTGGTACACTTCTCAGTGTTCAACTCAACAGTTGTGCACTTGCAAGTGTTCAACTGCCCTATGCAACACTATCCTCGTTGAACACTTGCAAGTGCACAACTGACGAGTTAAACACTTACAAGTGTACGACTGGCAAGTTTGACACTTCCAATTGCACAAATACTACACACTAAACCCTTATGCATGATTTTGGCATCGTTATGCACGATTTTATACAACCATAGTTATGCACAAATTTTTATGCATAACTATGCACACATTGTACAAATTTGTGCATAAGGGACGGAGTTAAGCATAGTTATGCACAAAAAATTGTGCATAGTTATGGTTGCGTAAAATCCTGCAAGGCTTATGCACAACAAAGTGCATAAGGGTTTAGTGTGTAAGTTGCGCACATGCACCTGTTATACCGGAAGTTGCACACTTACAAGTGTTGAACAGTTGAACACTTGGTTTCACAGTGCACTCACACGTGTGCTGCGGGTGGCGTACCTTTGCCGGGGCCGTCGGCCCGGTAGCGGTGCGAGTGGTCGTGGTCGTGGCGCGCCTCGAGCCTGTTGTCGACGGGCTGCAGGTCGGGGCAGTGCAGCTGCGGGCAGCAGGCCTGCGCGCGGTGCAGCAGGACGCAGCCCGGCGGCGGCGGGTCCGGCACGGGGGCGCACACGCGCAGCCGGCACACGGGCGTGCCGCGGCGGCAGCGGCAGCGCACGCACGGCTCGTCGCGCACGGGCACGGCCTGGCCCGGCCGGTAGCGCACGCCGTCGAACAGGCAGCCCGTCGACGCGTACAGGTCCGTCGCAGGCTCCAGGGCCTTCTCCAGGTCCAGGGCGGCCGCGGGCGCCGCCGCCGGCACCAGCAGCAGCAGGGCGGCCAGCGGCGTCGCCATCCGGGCTCGCATGGGGCGCGCCGTTCTGCGCACGGAAAAAAATACGTCGGTTAACTTCGGGACACCCACTTTGAAAAATATGTCTGTAAAATTACGACTTTTTTTCGTAATTTGTGATTTACAAATGGTGTTGTAAATTTACAACCGAAATTGTAAATTTACGAACGCTTATTTGTGCTCGTTTAAGAATTACAAGTCGATACCAAGTGTCCTTAAAATGTTGTAATTTTACAATTTGATATCGTAACTTTACGACATTTCTCATGGAAAAGTTTCCCGTAACTCTTACGAATATTTCTCACAGTGAACCGACGAATGAGTCGTGACTCAAAATATAAACCTTCTGGCAAACAAAACGTGTCTGTGTTGACGGAAATGTCGGGTTTTACACCCCACATATATGTTGTCCCGATTTCAACTAATTTACTAGTTGTAGCGACTAATTTTCGGTCGCAACAGTGGACTTATTTGTTTCCGTGCGGAATCAGTCAGAGGACCTGCTTGGAATAGCCGCAGAAGTGTTTGTCGGTGTTAATTTTGCATGATACATGTCGTTAAGTTATATCAAATTGTAAAATTACGACATCGTAAGGGCACTTAGTATCGACGTGTAATTCTTAAACGAGTATCGTAAAAATACACTTCCTTTCGTAAACCACAGATTACGGAAAATATCGTAAAGTTGCCACAGTATTTTTTACAGTGCACCACGCGGTAAAACAATGTCTGATATTTTTTAGGAAAAGGGGAAAACCTTGAAGAACTCTCATAATTTGAGGAAAACTACTGAGGTTTTAAGGAAGGCTCCTCAAACCATGTGGCAATTATTTTCTTCACATTACGGTCTTGGTGATCAAACATTTTATTCAGTGTGCCTGCAAAGTAGGCAGAAAGTAGCCTAAAGCGAAGCGGCACCCAGAGAAGCTGTTTGTCCGCATAACCAAAATCGAGTAGACATGACCAAAACCTTTAGTCAGTGAAGCCAATTAAACGTTTAGTCAAATATTTAAACAGTATATAATCAGCTGAACAAAATATATTCGAACCGACGACATAGGTAACAATATGCGGTCAAAATTTAGTCGGTAAAACCAAATTTTTACTAGCTTCATAGACTAAATTTTTTAGTCCAACGGATCAATTGGTTTTCTGAGTGGGGCTGCCCGCGCGCCTGCCTACTAGGCAGCACTCTGGCATAGGTGCGTTCGGGTTGCCTAGTGCGTAGGCGCGGAAGCAAACCGATTTACTTCAGTTTGTAGCATTTTTTTTTCTTACTTTTCTGCAAACACTGGCACCTTCACACTCTTAAATCTTTACAAAGAAAAAAGTTGATTTTTTCTTGTAATACAAAGAAAACTGTGCTGTTCGATGCGTCCTAACGACAAAGTCCGATGTTTTGCGCTCCCGTTACACAAAGTCCGATGTTTTTCGCTCCCGTTACACAAAGTCCGATCTGTTTTCCGTCGCGCTCTGCACCGCAGTCTTATTATCGTTATATGTTCGCCAATATTAGTGATAGAAAAAAATAAAAACAGCTGTATTTTCCTAAAGATTGCATAATAACATGCTTTAAGAAAAAATGAATGCCACCACAACAAAACTGCAATAGAGATTCAAACTGGTACCTTCCGAGAGCGGCCAAAAGCAGATCAGACTTTGTGTAACGGGAGCGAAAAACATCGGACTTTGTGTAACGGGAGCGAAAATCATCGGACCTTGTGTAACGGGAGCGAAAAACATCGGACTTTGTCGTTAGGACGCATCGTGTTGTAATACAAAGGGCAAATTGTTTTTGTAATACAAAGAAAAATCTTTGTTACTCAAAGAAATATCTTTGTAATACAAAGGTCGAGTTTCTTTTGTATTACAACAGCACAGGTTTCTTCTACTTTTCTGCAAACACTGGCACCTTCATTGGCACAGACGTTAAAGTGCGGCGTGTATAATGACACAAGCGTTTCTTGCCAGCATTTTCATACTGAAGCTATTTCTGTTGCCATTTCTTTCCAATTTGGTGGCTGTTTACTTATTCGATATGCAAGAGCGCCTCTCTTCCAACGGCTCTTTTTGTGACCGAAGTGATCGACTGCCACTGCCGCCTCGCCTCGCCAGCAGAGCCAGACAGACGCCTCGCAATTATTGCCGCCGGTCCCGAAATTCTAACAGTGAATGACGCCATGATCCGACTGCGGCGTGGACCGCAAATTATGTCATTAGTTGACAGAATCCACTGCGCCAAGCCGCAGAGATCTGAGTCAATTGTTGAAAAGAAGGTTTTCTGTCTTCTCCTTGGGGTGCACGCTTAAGCCCATCACTGAAATGTACTGAAGGCGGTCTTTCTAAGTAACTTTGGAAATAAGTATTACTGAGATATTTTCTTAGGACTATTGCTGCATAAAATATATTCGTACTTTACTGTTGTCAGCATTGGGCTGAGAGTGTAGTACACTTTATTCGAGTAGGGCGCCTTGACACTACACTCTCAGCCCGTTACTGATTTTTCGGACCCCTTTGTCAGTATTCCTGCTGCGTAAAAACCTTTTTAAGCTACTGACAACTTTTTTCATCAGTTGTACGCACTAATTCCTTTTTACATTACTGACAATTTCTTCTTTTATCAGTAAGAAACTTACAAAACTGTACGGAATAACTAACGAATTAGTCAGTAATCCTGCTGCGTAAAAACGTAGGTGTTTACTAAGAAAAAAATCAGTACAGGTCTGAGCGTGTACTAAGTCTTTAAACCAAGAACTAAATAAGTAAAAGGTCGAAAGTAGACCTTACTTTAAGGCATACTGACAGCCCTCAAGAAATTTCGTTACTTAAACGTTGATTTCTACTAGTCTTATGATAAGAAAAAAATTTCCTTGGACTTTTTTGTTTGGTCGGGTATAAACGCAGCGAATGCAAGGCGTTTCGCTTTGTTTCAAGGAGCCCATTTTTTTTTATTATGCCACTGTATCAAACCTCTGCTGTGCGAGTTTACGCTGGCTCTTGAAACCGGCGGCCCGTCCCGCCCTCGGCCGTGACCTCTGTGCCCCCCCCCCCCCTCTCTCTCTCTCTCTCTCTCTCTCTCCCTCTCTCTCTCTCTCTCTCTCTCTCTCTCTCTCTCTCTCTCTCTCTCTCTGCGCCACGCGGCCGGCGTCAGACCACAAACACAATTACCCCATTATCGGATCAAAGAGACAGACTATCCAGTGCTGCGCTGCGGAGGGAGGGAGGGAGGGAGGAGCGGAGAATACAGCGGCCGCCATCTCCACCGAACAAACCTAACCTCGCACTCTGGGCTGGGCGCGGCGCGGCGGGGCGGGGCGGGGCGGGGCGGGGTGGGGCGGGGCGGGGTGGGGCGGGGCGCGCCCCGCTGAGGACCGCGCGGTCAAACGGACCGCGCCAAGCCAGGACATTTCTTTCTTATTTTTTTATAATTTTTTTTTATTTTTAGAAGACTCGTCCTATTAGTTTGTGGCCATCATATCCCAGCACGGACAGAAATGCTTTTTGAGCCCGTGTGTCCGGCCCGCGCCGTGCCTCCCGCCGCGGCCCATCGTTCGCGGGTCTGTCTGTCTGTCTGTCTGTCTGTCTGTCTGTCTGTCTGTCTGTCTGTCTGTCTGTCTGTCTGTCTGTCTGTCTGTCTGTCTGTCTGTCTGTGCGAACCTCCTCCTAGCCGTCGGAGGCCGAGGGGCATCGTGACGCGTTGTAGCGCACAGAAATTGTTGTCTCTCGCTCTTCTTTTTCTGATAATTGAAGGGGCGGGGAGGGTATCTGTGGTGCGGTCGCAAAGGTTCAAAAGCTGCACGGCTGCCGTCGTTACGCCCTGCTGGCTGTGAGAGAGCGAGAGAGGAGAGGGAGAGGGAGAGAGGGAGGGAGGGAGGGAGGGAGGGAGGGAGGGAGAGAGAGAGAGAGAGAGAGAGAGAGAGAGAGAGAGAGAGAGAGAGAGAGAGAGAGAGAGAGAGAGAGAGAGAGAGAGAGAGAGAGAGAGAGAGAGAGAGAGAGAGAGAGAGAGAGAGAGAGAGAGAGAGAGAGAGAGAGAGAGAGAGAGAGAGAGTGAGTGAGTGAGTGAGTGAGTGTGAGTGAGTGAGTGAGAGAGAGAGAGAGAGAGAGAGAGAGAGAGAGAGAGAGAGAGAGAGAGAGAGGGGGGGGGGGATCGGCCCCACACCCCGCACCGCCCGGAGAGGAGACCTGTGCGCGCGGACGGCCGAGAGCCCCAGGCCACAGGCCAGGCGGCGCTCAGTGCAGTTTAGTGCGGCGCCGACACTTGTTTGGAGTCTCACTCTTTGTTGTCGTCTGCTAAGCGCCCAGCCCAGGCCGCCCAGGCCGACCGTTCGACCCTTTTGGGCGCCCTGGCCCGTTCTCTGCGGAACTAACAAGGCAATGGTTATTCAACTTCGCCAAATAAACGTAGTTTGCTCTGCTTAAGGTGATTTATTGTAGAAACCAGGAAAAACTCCTCTCGTTACACTTTTAGATTTATAGTTTAAAGCGAGAAAGATAACTTGATTCCCCAGTTCCCCGTTCCCTCCACTTTTCTCTACTATGGTAGTGAATTGCACCGGGTCAGGAAGAGGCTGGCGGGGGGCGGGGCGGGGCGGGGCGGGGCGGGGCGGGGCGGCCCGCAGGCTGTTCAACTCGCAGGCCGCGGGCCAAACTGTGGGAGATGAGTGGCTCCCCGGCTCGCCCAGCCCTGCTGCGTCCAGTCATTCTGCCTAAGGGGACGTCCATATACTACGTGCATTGTTTGAGGAAGGGGGGGGGGGGGTCTTGCACTACACTGTTTAAAAAATTTGTGTACGTTTACAACTCTTATAGGATGCTAATTTTTGAGCTGACACATGTTGTAATATTTGCTTAGCAATTTGCAGTTTACAGCTCCACTCTGCGAATCTAATTGTTGTACTACATGACAGTTTAAACTGCAAGACTGCTGCACTGTAAAAACAGCCTGTTGAAAAACAACCTATCGTGTAACAACCATGTTGTTGACAAACAGCAATGCTGTTCAAGAACAACAAAGGTTCTTGCGAAACAACAATGATTGTTTTCAAGGCAAAACAAAAACTTTGTTGTTCCAGGACAACTATTGTTGTTAATTGACAACTTTTGCTGTAGCTGGACAACATTTTTGCTGTCACTGGACAACTTTTGTTGTTACTGAACAGCTGACATTGTTAACTGACAACAGCCGTTGCTGTTATACAACACGAGTCAGTTAAAAACTTAACAACAATTTTGCTGTTAATTTACAGTATAATTTTTTACAGTGTGAGTTTTGTAGTTTAAACTGTCATGTAGTACAATAGTTAGATTTGCAGATCAGTTGTAAAATTACAATAAGGCCAAATGAGCACATCGAACTTGTGAGCTAATGAGTCAACTTTACTTCAAAACGGGTAAAATGTAAGCTACACCCTCAATCCCGTAGTGACCTTTTTGTTGGTAAACTATCAACGTATTTGTGCATTGATAAGGTATAAACAAATTTGTTATTAACTCGCAATAATAATGTTGATAGCTTATACACTTATCTTACCAACAAAATGGTTTTGTGGATAATTTCTAAACATGTTTGATGGTACTAATTAACAATCGAAATCGTAAATTTACGAACGCTTATTTGTGCTCGTTTAAGAATTACAAGTCAATACCAAGTGTCCTTAAAATTTTGTAATTTTACAATTTGATATCGTAACTTTACGACATTTCTCATGGAAAATTTTCCCGTAACTCTTACGAATATTTCTCACAGTGATAGGGAATCTGAGAGTGTAGAAGTTGTAACCTGCCTATAACAGCTCAGGTTGTTAAAATACTGTATAATGTTTACAGTGTACGGTCGGGCACGGGCGGAAGAAGAGGGAAGGGGGTGACAAATGGTCAAAAATAAATTTTGCACGTAGTATATGGACGGTCCCTAAAGGTAACGGGGATCACGGGACGAACCTGCCCGCCCGCGTGACTTCCGCGTCGAGGCACTCCGCGGTCATCGGAACTAATCAGGGTGTCGCGTCGAGTCGCACCCTGACGACTCGGGGAACGTCGCGGAGTACAGTAACGTCAGTGACGAGGCCTGATTTATACGCGCAAGTCATAATGATGATAGAAGCATCAGACCTTTTTATTTCCTTGACATGTTGATTTCCTTGTGTGTGTGGTAAACTATCAACGTATTTGTGCGTTGTTAAGGTTTAAACAAGTTTGTTATCAACCGGCAATAATGACGTTGATGGCTTATACACTTCTCTTACCAACAAAATGGTTTTGTTGATAATCACTAAACATACATTTCACTGTTAAAAACCCCGTTGCATACTACGGAAGTGACTACTGAATGCACCGTAAATTTTTTTACGGAGCCGTCCGTACCTCTAAATGACGGGATAAACCGTAGAAGAAAATTACGGGCGTTTCCGTACCTACTTACATGCTAAGTGTCCAATAACCAGTTTTTATCAAAAGTGCTCTGGGAGTCATAAAACTCAAAATACGGGATTTTGGTGTATGAGACGGTTCGTAATTTGAATGTACGGGAAGGTCCGTATTGTTCTGGTACGGACGTCCCGTAAACTTAACAAAACGGTTTAGGCTGGCTAAAAAATTACCGGGCCATTCCGTCAAAATTCCCGTTGTAATTTTTGACAGTGTTGTTGGTGCCAATTAACAATTTTGTTGTTACAAATACGTTGATAGAAAGAAACAAAACTCTCCATAGAAAAACTGAGAGTGCAATAACGGCTTGTACGGTTCTTGGTTCTTTGACGGTATTTTTTTTTTAAGTGTAGACGTTAAGAGGGCTGGGTAGGGCATAAAGATAGCAAAGGACGCGTGTAGGGTCAGGGCTCGGGGTGCACGTCAGACTCTCTGAGGTCGGCAGGACGAGTGGTAAGGACCGCGGTCTACCACCCCGCCCCGCCCCGCCGCGCCCTGCCCGCCTCACTGGCCCATTTCGCGCCAGAGCCTCACTAACGGGACGGATCGCAATTAGGTTAAGTAGGGCCGCACAATCAAGAAGGGTTTGGGCGCGGCGGGGCGCGGCGGCGGCCGGATCCGGATCCACCGGCACTATCAGTCCAGTAAGGCGGAGGCGTGTGAATACTGCAGGCCGTGTTGGATGTGGTGAGGGTGGGGCGGACGCTGGGGCAAGGCAGGGAAAAATGGCGACGACCGCGCAGCTCGCACTTTGTATCCTTCCCACCTCGCCTACTTACTTCCTCCTCCACTCCTCCCTCTCTCCTCCCGCTCTCCTACCTCTCTCCTCTCTATCTCCTCTCCCTCTCTCCTCTCCCTCTCTCCTCTCCCTCTCTCCTCTCCCTCTCTCCTCTTCCCTCTCTCCTCTTCCCTCTCTCCTCTCCCTCTCTCCTCTCCCTCTCTCCTCTCCCTCTCCTCTCCCTCTCCTCTCTTCTCTCCCTCTCTTCTCTCCCTCTCTCCTCTCCCTCTCTCCTCTCCTCTCTCCTCTCCTCTCTCCTCTCCCTCTCTCCTCTCCCTCTCTCTCCCTCTCTCCTCTCCTCTCTCCTCTCCCTCTCTCCTCTTCCCCTCTCTCCTCTCTGCTCCCTCTCTCCTCCCTCTCCCCTCTGTCCTCCCTCTCTCTCCTCCCCCTCTCCCCATCTCTCCTCCCCCTCTCCCCCCTCCCTCCAGTACCGGCTCATGCGGCCTGGAGCCGTCACGTGTCCACCGGTTTACTGCGGCAGCTTGGGACGCCGAGACAAGCCGAACAGGGCTGGAGTTACATCCTATGAAGTTACCCGACGCACTCGTCCTTCTAGTCTTTAAAGAGGAATGGCAAAAAAATACATGTTGCCTGTAGTTTGCGGGCGTTTCCTTTTAACCACGCAACTCTCGTGTAGTTTATTTTGTTTCATATTCGTTCCCTTTATTTTAACATGTGGTGCGGTGCAGGAACAGTTTCCGTAAGCGTCTCCTTTGTCCTGGAGGACGCGGTGACAGGGCTGGGGCCCGAATATGGAAATGATGTACGTACCGTGGCGTATCGTGTCACACATGCCAAGCAGGATAAATATTCAATTCAAATATTTCCAGAGCGCAGGGGCCCGAGCCTGCTTTCTTTCTCTTTTTTTAACTGCTGCAGTGTGGTGCAAGGCCGCACTGATAAAACTTAGTGAACGAATTGTACGACACAATAACAAACTAATGTCAAAAAAATACGTTTGTTTCTACGAACAAAAAAAGTAAAAATAAATAACTACTACCAAGTTATTCACATAGTTCACAGTGTGGCGTTTTTTAAACTGGTTTCTTCCCTTCCATGAAATTAACCCTTCCAAATAAAAGTTCAAATCAGCTCTTTTTTAAAAATTAAAATTTTAACGCTTAAAAACAGCGTTCCTTCTAAGTTTTCTGAGTACTACTAACACTCACTTTTTATAAGAATTATTGCGACTTTAAATGTTTTTCGTGTGCCTGAACCGGCCTGAACATTTATTAACGGGCTGAGAGTGTAAATTACGCCTTACATCCCCTTTTCATTTCGAGTACGCCCTTTAAATCGGGTTAAACCGGGTTTCATTTTTTTTCAACTAACGCCAACAACATCAACCTCAGCAATAAAGAACAAAAGCGAATGATTTCTTCTCCTTGAAACCTTCCGTGATGATGTCTGACAGTTTTTTTCCTCCTGCGCTGCATACCGCCATGACAGCGCGCCTGCAGCACTTACCTGGACAGCGCCAGACGCCGCGAGGAGACGGAGGGCAACGCTCTCGCGTACAAACACACTTGCCTGCCACACGTACAGTGTCACTCACTCACACTCACACACACTCACTCACACACGCGCGCGCGCTCACGCTCACGTGTCACATGGTAAGGTGGTACCCGGCCCGGCGCGTATCCCTCAGCTCCGCCCCACCGCCTCAGCACGACTGGCGTCCATGCAGCCCTGCCCGTCGTAGCCCACCGCGCCGGGCTGCGGTGGGGCGGGGCGGGGCGGGGCGGGGCGGGGCGGGGCGGAGCGGGGTGGGGCGTCGCGCCGGGCGGACGTCTCGTGTCCCGCCCTCTCCAGCACACCGAGGGCGAAACGACTCAGAATTTGGAGTGTCAAATTATATCAGAAGACGAATTTTCAAGTCGCATGAAAAGGAAGGCAGTGTAGTGGAATATTTTATGATTAATTCTCCCGCCCCCCCCCCCCAAAGGAAAAAATAAATTAAAAAACACTGTAGATTTGATTGTACTCAACTCATTAATAGGAAATTTTCGAGTACAGTGGCAAAATATTTCATGTGATAGTAATACCTAAAAAATTTCAGTAGTACTTAAAAATTTCCAAGTGATACTGAGATGGTCCTAAGTCTAACTACTTTGAAATGCTTTACTTTGTGACTCTAAAATTTTTCGCTGCTGAAAATATTTCGTGATTTATTCGTATGTCGTATTTCATAATTGCTTTAATCATTTTTCTATGTTTGTAAAAATGTATGTCCTTGCACAGCAAACATTTTCCCGTGAAGTTCCCAGTAGTTTCCCGAAAGATTCCCGGGTTCACGTTGCCGTGTGAAATCATAGGGGATATTTACGCTTTGCACTGAAAGGTTTAAACATATATTCTTATGGGGTGCTTGAAAATTCATGCCGCCGCTTAATTTTAAAAGCCGCGGAGAGGGAGCGGGGCGCGGCGTGGCGTGGCGTGGCGGGGCGAGGCGGGGCGGGGCGTGGCGGCCTCGTCGTGCGGCGCGAACCTCTTTGCGGCCAAGCTGCATGGCCCTGCCCTGCCCTGCCCGCTCAGCTCCGCTCCGTGTAGTAAACCACGAAAATGTCATTTTGTCGGTGGATCCTGCGGGGCGTCCTGCGGCTAGGGTGCCAGCAGGCCTGAACCTCATCCCCTGCGGCATTTAAATTAGCAATCAAGGTGCAGCGTGAAGGGTGAGGCGAGGCGCGGCGCTCTCTGCTCTCCCTTTCGAAACCGGCGCGACGACGGTGGCGCGGTACAGGCGAGGTCCGCCCCGCCCCGCCCCGCCCCGCCCCACCCCGCCCCGCCCCGCCCTCCGCTACAAAGCTCGCGGGCCGGGCTGAGCCGGGCGGGTCAAGGCGACCTAGGGGACATTTGGTGATATTTCGTACGGAAAGGTATACACCAGTCCGGGTCTAACCTGGTAACGGTAGCTCCCTCCTCAACGGGACCGGCTCTACCCGCGGCCTGCTGGCGGCGGCCGGCGCAGGGCGTGGCGTGGCGTGGCGTGGCGTGGCGCGGCGGGACCCGCAGTGTGCCCCACCACACGCCGCGGCTGGGCCGGGCCGGGCCGTCTCCGCGCTGCGCCTCCCTTGTGGCTCCGACACGAGAGAATCGCAACAACAGATTAGGGCCAGTGTTACCGTTTGCCGCCGCTGGCCTGGCCTCCTGGCCCCCGCCCCGCCCCGCCCCGCCCCGCCCCACCCCGCCCCACCCCGCCCCGCCCCGCCCCGCCCCGCCCCGCCCCGGGCCGCTGGGACAAGTGTTTGCACGCGCCACATTCGCGTTGTGTGCGTGCATGACAAATTATTTTTGTTGTTGCACGATTAAAAGGATGTCTAATTTTGTGAGGTAAAAGGAAAAACCCGGAAAAACCTCAAGAAACTTCCATAGTCTGAGGGAGCCTCCTCAGATTTTGAGGAAGTCTCCTTAGATTTTGAGGAAGTCTCCTCAGATTTTGAGGAAGTCTCCTCAGATTTTGGGGAAGTCTCCTCAGATTTTGAGGAAGTTTCCTCAGAAAATGTGGGAATTTCCCTCAAGTCTTGAGGAGACATCCTCAAAATCTGAGGAGGTTCCCTCGAATCATATGAGGTCCTCAAAGTTTTTCCTTTTTCCTCAAAAAAAAAAACAAAAAAACTCCGGCATTGGTTTTTACCGTGTGTTGATATTTTTGCAACTTAAATTTATATTCACTGGAAAAACAAAGGTGCTAAGTCGTACCTTCAAAAAGGCACTAAAGTTCCAAAGGCATTACAGTTTAGGTTTTTTCGAAATATGTCCTATGTAATACAAATACATAAGTGTCATCACACTGAATGACATCAGGTGACAACTATTTTTAATAAAGCACATTTGTGTTGACAGAGCACTATTGTGGCGGTGGCGCAATATCTATCCTTGTTTTTTCCCTAAACAATGGTGATGCACTTTCTGCCCTTGCACCTGTATGATGAGCGGGTTAAGCTTCGGCGCAGCCGCTGCGGGGCGGGGCGGGGCGGGGCGGGGCGGGGCGGCGGGCGGCGTTCAGTTGACTGGGCCGTTCACCTCGTGGTTCCCACGCACGCCGCGCCACGCCACGCCACGCCGCGCCACCGGCGCAGCCGCAGGCCCGCGGCCGGCCGAGGGTCAGGAGCGTCTGCCAATGAAGTAGGGCGGATGGATGGACCGAACCGAACCGAACCGCCCGCTGCTGCTGCTGCTGCTGGCGCAAAACACAGTGCCGGACGTTTTTATTGGAGCGTGACCATATGGTGGTCATGCCGCACTCTGCGACTTCGTGGCGTTGCGAATATGGCTAAGTCTTTTAGCCGTCGTTTTAAATTGCCTCCGCTGTCCCGCTAATTCTTTCGATAAGTCGTGTTGAGCAGAGAAAAGGGTGGGGTGAAGGGAGGAGGGGGGGGGGGCGTCACGGACGCTTACCGGCTACTTACGACTGCCGCAATACGTTCCGCTAAATACACATCAGGTGGCCAGACCTCGCGCTCGCAGGTTCCCATGGGCTCTACGTGTGTGTGTGTGAGAGAGAGAGGGAGAGAGACCAACTAACTCGAATTATTAAATCGCGCACAAGAGTGAGAAAACTAAAAGAAGTCGTCCTTGTTACGCTGCCGCGTACCTCACAAGCTTTTCTTTGTCGTTTCATGAGAGGAGCACACTAGACGTCAAAGTGTTGCTCACCTGCTGGTGAGTGAATTTTTTTTTCGCACTCAACGTCGTGGGATCAACGTGTTTTTGCTTATTCTCAAATTTTACTTGTATTTTTAAGTATTGTGACAAATCATATTTTTCTTTGCTTGTTATCGCTTTTAAACATAACCCACTTTCTTGCAAACAGAGAACATAGACTTGTAATGAAATTTTCAAATAGTAGAAATAGTTGAAATTTGGTGAATTTATCCACGTCTACGATTGATTGACGAATCCACTCTGATAATCAAACTGTGTGCTTAGCACACTGTTTAATCAGTGTGCTTGTAGGCATGCTGATTAAACAGTGTGCTTGGACAAGCATGCTGTTTAAACAGTGTGCTTGGGCAAGCATGCTGATTAAACAGTGTGCTAAGCATGCGGATTTATCAGCGTGCCTACACAAGCACACTGTTTAATCAGCATGCCTACAAGCACACTGATTAAACAGTGTGCTAAGCACACAGTTTGATTTCCAGTGCACGTGTGAAATCCACGTTGAATCCGCGTCGCTCTTCTCTTTGGGTTTTCAGTGCATGAGGGCCGGCAGTGGCTGGTGTGTGTGTGTGTGGGGGGGAGGGGGGGGGGCTGAGAGACGTGGGACTTTTTAGGGAGGAGATTGGCCCCTCCCGCGCAGGAAGTAAGTCCGCGAACCAGACTACGACTCAAAAGGATGTACCGTAATATTGGGCCCGTGTGAGGTGAGGTGCCTTCTGCCCGTAACCCCACCCGCCCCCCTCCCCCTCCCCCTGGCCTGCACCACTGGACGTCGCTTCCCACACTCCCACGCAAGGGCAGCAGCCCCAGGCACCCCGCCCCGCCCCGCCCCGCCCCGCCCCGCCCCGCCCCGCCCTGCGCCGGTGTGTTCCCAAAGCGGCGGCCGCACCGCTCCGCCCGGCTGAACAGCGTCGTTGCCAAGCAGAATTTTGTGTAGATGTGAGCGGAGAAGGAAACAGAAGGACGGGGGTCGCTGCACTGGAAAAACAGTCAAGGGCTGATTTGACCTCGGATTTGACAGCTTTCCAGGAGTCTTGAGACTTTTTGGAGCGTTATGCCCCTGCAAAGGCGTAAAAAACCGAGGAGGGTGTTAATTAACGTCTTAATGCCTAAGGCATTAAAAATTTCACACTTTTAAAAAGTGTGCTAAGTCGCACCTTTTCTTTACCAGTTTGGACGTGCTGTTCTAACCCCGCTCTCTTGCATGACCTCTTTAAATGAGGATCACATAGTTAAAAAGTTGAATGCAATAAGTGCATGCATGGCATTTCACCCAGAAAAATGTTCACCAAGAAAATTGTTTCCTTGATTCAATGCCGTTGACTTTGAATATGGACATACGCAATTTGGGCTTCCGTTGAAAGCAAAGCACTTGTTTCAAAATAATAATTGTTTTCTTTGAAACAAATGGCAACACTTAAAAAAAAAATCGTTCCCAAGGCAGCAGGTGAGTTTTTTTTTTTAAACCTCGGAACGCTATCTTCTTTGTACCGCTGCCGCTATGGATTCATGCGAGTTATGGCCTAGGCAGGCTCGGGTCCTAACTGTCGAGCGCCTCTTATACAAGGGCGCCATTCTCTGAACCACACGCATAGGCCAGGCGGGGGCGCCCGGGGCGGTGCCTGCCTGCTCGCCCCAGACTCCTCCAATGCCTCTAACAAAGGCGGTGTAACGTTGCATATGCTCGATTCTTTGACAGGTCTGTTATTAGAACATAGGCGTGTGTAAACTACGTACGTATGCTGGGAGGTCATCAGGGAGCTCGTGGTAGGGGCCACTTCCGGTCCAGATCTATGCTGAAAATAGGCACTCTGATGGGTAATATTTTTATCATTGGGCCAAGTACAAAGATGAAAATATTTCTCATCAGAATGCATATATAGGATGATATAAGGAGCTGTGTAAAAAGCTGTAGCCAATGGCTGTAGCTTCTTACACTGGAAATGCGAGTGTATAAATGTCACACACTTGTAGGTGTGTGCATTTTCATTCGCACACTTGTGCGAGATTAGGGCAAATCACATCTTTACAGTACTCAAAAGTACGAATGAGGATTCACACATTTATAAGTGTGGGACATTCACACACTTGAGTTTCTGCTTTGTTTTTACCTCCCCGGCGTTGTGTGCCTGCACTTTGCGTTTGTGATTAACGCTGTCGGCGCGGCGGCGGTCGCCTCCAGTCTGCAGAGCGTGTTCCCGCGCGTCCCGTTGCGCACGCCAGTGCTGTCATAAAGTAGGCAATAAGTCGCCCACACAGGGGAGAGGCAGTATGTTGCTAGAAAAGTAGGCAATAAGTCGCCCACACACAGTGGAGTCAGTGTTGCTAGAAAAGTTGGCAAAAAGTCGCCCACACAAAGTACGAGTCAGTGTGTGTTGCTAGAAAAGTAGGCAATACGTCGGCCAAACCCAGGGGAGTAAAGCGGGCTGCATCTGCGCCTGCCTACTAGGCAGCACCCTTGCAAAGGCGCGTGCATGTTGCCTAGTAGGCATGCGCAGATGCAGCCCGCTTTACTCCACTGTGTTTGGGTGGGCTATTGCCTTCTTTCCTGGCAGCCCTGTTCCGCGCCCTGCCGCCCTATTCAGATGCTCTCCGGAGCTCGTTGGGCTGCCTACCCGCACGGCGCTGGAGCGCCTCGTGCAGTGTCGCGCCGAATGGGTGGCCTACCTACTGGGCGCGGTGACTGCGTTTTTTCCCTGTTCAGTACGACTCCTGTCTCCTGTCTGCTTTTTCTTGCAGACGCAAATGTTCGCAAACTTCTTTTTCTCTGTTTCAGAGCTGTCCCGGCACGGTCGAGCATAGTTGCCGTTCTTCGAAGCTTACTGCTCTCCCATCGCTTCCTCTTGTATCTAGTCTGGTGAGTAAAACTAGGCAAGGGGTCTTAACTCTACAGATGACAACATCTCAGTATTTTTTTTAGACAGCCGTCTAAAACAATGTATATGAGTAAGGTGTGCTGTCAGGGAAAGAAAACAGCTCAAGACGTTTTTCTTATTTGCTTTGCTCGCTTCACCGGCTTACGTTGAGTGCGAAAGGTGGGGTCGTTGGGTGTGTGCCAATACGAGTTCAATAACTAACAGAGAAAGTGGTGCGAACGAGTACGCGCGTCGTGTGTGTGAGCGAGAGAGAGAGAGAGAGAGAGAGAGAGAGAGAGAGAGAGAGAGAGAGAGAGAGAGAGAGAGCGTGTTAATGCGTTGCGCAAGCGTTACGTTGGACAAGCATTTGAAAAGTCGCTTGCACTTGCATTTGATTATCCCTAACGCAAACTATCAATACGATCATACTTTTGCCTTTGTGTCCCCCTGGTGTGACAGCCGATGGTGTAGGCGTGTCCTGGTGGTGTCCCGCCGGTCACCCGCCGGTGTCCTGCCGGTGTCCTGGCGGTGTCCCGCCGGTGTCCCGCCGGTGTGTGGCGGGATGTCCTGGAGGGATGGCCGCGGCCAGCAGGCCCCGGGTGAAAGTGGCTCACCCGGGGCAGCCTGCGTGCGGGGCGGGGCGGGGCGGGGCAGGAGGCGTAAGTCGTCTGCTGTCCGCCCGTCAGCAATAAGCTGTCAGCCTGGTGTCGCTGCCGTGGCCACACTGTGACCACGACTTGCGTCAGCTCGCGTGTAGAGGCAACGCGTTTTGTATCTTCGCGCTTGTGACGAAAGGGGGACTGTGGTGTGTGTGTGTGTGTGTGTGTGTGTGTGTGTGTGTGTGTGTGTGTGGGGGGGGGGAGAGAAGGTGCGTCTTGCGTCAGGAGCTCTGCGCGGTGCCGGGCGCCTGTTCGTTCGCGCCCTTCCCGATGACAGTGACAGAGAATGCGCTGTCCCCAAATGACGTATGTTTATGGGGTTCGCTGGGGGCAGCAATAATAGTTCGTTCAGCCGCGGCAGGAGAAGCTGTCCGCCGTCTCATGGCGACTCGTGCTACCTAGGTACCCATGTGAGTCAAAACGGGGAAATAAATGAAAGGAGAGTTAAGTTTTTTTTTGTGTTTTATTTTTTTTTAGACAAAAAAACGAACACGGGGACGTGACATGAAAGACTTTGGCGGGACGGCGTGGAGGTATTTACAGATGAGGGTGGGGGTGGGGCGGGGTGACATGGCGGACAATGGCCGGACTCAGTTTCCGACCTGGTCCACCTGCGACTGCAGGTTGGAGATGACCTCGGCGGGGACGTGGTCGCCCAGGATCTTGGTGAGGTCGATGCGCTGGTTGGCGCCGATGTTCTCGTAGGCGGCGAGCTCGATGCCCTCCTGGACCTTTTGGATGGTGGCGTCCTTGGGGATGAGGTACGTGTTCTGCGCCTGGCGGATGGCCTCGTTGGTGAAGTAGCTGCCCTCCTTCTGCGGGGCGGGCGCGGGCAGGGCGAGCGCGCAGGCGCACACGGCGGCGAGCACCAGGACGGCCTTCATGGTGGGGATGGGCTGCGCTGCGGGCGGGAAAGGTTCAAGGTCAGAAAGGCTCTGGGGGATATCTCAGTTACATCCAGGACGAGTCGTGCTAGGCGCGAGGGAATTCCCCCCCTCCCCCTTCCCCCTCCCCGAGGGAGCGTGGTCGCACCAGCGTCGTGGCTCTGGCTGTGTGACACTGCCGGACCGGTTCAGCTTATGAAACACCGTCTGACCAGCTTGACATCGCTGCTCTCGATCAATCTAATATCCCCCACCCGACCCTTCTCTCTCTCTCTCTCTCTCTCTCTCTCTCTCTCTCTCTCTCTCTCTCTCTCTCTCTCTCTCTCTCTCTCTCTCTGTCTGTCTCTCTCTCTCTCTCTCTCTCTCTCTCTCTCTCTCTCTCTCTCCCTCTCTCCCTCCCTCCCTCATTCACTCCCCCCCCTCCCTCCCTCTCCCTTCTCACGGCAAAGACAAGGTCTCCTTTTTGAGGCGATTTTGGCTACTCTTGAAGGAAAAGGGGAAACTTTCAAATGTTCCTCTGTTTACTGTGAGGTGCGCGACTTATAAATTGAGGAAAATGTCTATTTCCTTAAAAGTAGTTTTCGTCGTGGCTGAAGGATTTTGAAACCATGTGAAACGAACTAATACTTCTTAAGCTTGCGAACACATAGTTCGGAATGCAAACCGCCTGTTTGTAAGAATTTTCATAAGCTGGCAACGGATTTCTTTGCAATACGATCAAATTCTTCGCAATGAAAAGAGTGAGAATTGTTAGTAAGGTTGCAAAGCATTTTGCTCTTATAGAGTGGGTTCACGCCTCTTAGCCGCCGAGCGGCGCACCTCGTAACCGACGTCAAAAGTGTTACTCAATACCGCGACCGGAAACGTTCTGAAAATTGTCCAGTTGACGGGCATTTCACTGTGCAATCACCCCGTGCACTTTCCCTGTAGCATGGCGCGCCGTTCGGCGCGGAAAGGCGGTCCTACTTTCGTACTTTACTGTGCGTTTTTGGTCCATTTTAAAGAAAATTGAGTTTGAAACAACCTTTTAGTGCCTGACAAAATGATTCACCAAACATTGTGAATTACAAACATGTCACATACTCTTTTGTGTCTGTAAAAGGCAAAGACATATTTTGATGCATGACTCGCATGCCACTCACTTTTCGGCAGGTCATTTTACACGCACTCTTCGGTTATTGTCAGACCGTTGTCGTTGAGCAGAAAATTGCCCTTTACCCCGCAGAATAGTGTATCACTACACTCCACGCAACTAATTTACTTGGCACGAATAGAGTACCCCCCCCCCCTAAAAAAATATCTGATTGAAAGGAATTTTGCTCGTTTGAAGAAAATTTCACTCGCTGGAAACTCAAGATCAATGTGCTCGTGTAACAAGCAGGCGATGACACCATTCGAATAAGAGTATGAAGTTATTTTGAATCACCTCGTTTCAAGCATAACACTCATGTTTCAAGAGCAAATTGAGCTTTTGATTTCAGCATGTAAAATTTATTTGAAACGACCAATAATATTTCTGGGTGAGCAGGCCACAGCACACAGAAGTGTGTGATCTAAGCTTGAAATAATAGGCAAATTCAATCTGAGGAATGATCGCACACTGTTAAAAATACTGTAGGGCGTTACGGTATGCCTACGGTACGGTCCGTACCGTAATTTTCGTGTACGGTCAGACCGCAACGTATCCTTACGGTGTGGACTGTGTTGCCGCGATGGAATGTTCTCCATTGAACTTCCCCAACATATTTGCAGGCTACGCAGCGTACCGTAAGATTCGGATTGTAGCCAAAAATTACCGTCTAGGACCAGGCAACAGATCAACGGCGCGTACCGTAGGCAAGGCATTTACCGTGGTATTTTTCGACAGTGTACCCCCACGCAAACTTTTTATAATCGTTTCCAGTTCATCGGCATTGTTATGGCTCTATTTATAGCCACATCAATATCCACTGGAGTGCGGAGAATAATAATAGATCATCGAACAGCGTAGCGTAGCTGCATCCCAGCGCAGCGATAAACTTCTTACGTAACCGCCGAAATGCTCCGAGCCTGGAGTCTCATCACTCAAGTAGCCTTGGATCGACCAGATTACTTTTATTTTTATGGAAAGTCAGTTATTTGGATATTGTGATAACGTCTCCTTTGGCGATATCTGCTCTAAACCCTTTAACTCTTAACTATTTACTTGAAACCCCGGATTCTCCGTACCGCACTAAGACGAAAAAAAAAGGTGTGAATTTTCCCAAGAATTTCACACCTTTGTGGGGACAAGTGCACGAATAGCAACTTCCACACCTACCCATCAGGCCCTGAATGACGGATCGAAACCAGTGCTGCCAAAAAAGTAGGCAATACTTCGCCGAAACACAGTGGAGTAAAGCGGGCTGCATCAGCGCCTGCCTACTAGGCAACATGCACGCACCTTTGCAAGGGTGCTGCCTAGTAGGCAGGCGCGGATGCAGCTCGCTTTACTCCACTGTGTTTGCGCGACTTATTGCCTACTTTTCAGCCAACACTGATCGAAACAGTACACGGCGCTGCGCTGCACGGGTTATAGCCTGCACGTCTGCACTCTCACACTGGCTCACCTGCTTGCTGGCGGGCGGTACGGGGCGGGTCGCTGGTCGGACGCTGACTAGCGCCGCCGGCTCTGCCTCCTGCCTTATGTAGGCGCCCGGCCCGGGCTACACCGGGCTGCGGCGGGCCGGGCCGGGCCTGGCGGGAGAGGGCGCCTGCCTGCGACCGGCTCACGGGCAGTCACAAGTGATTCAATGTCGATCCGAACGACGGGTCGATGATCCTTCGTTATTGCTGCAACTAGAAAAATGAACTAGCTACGTTCTTATGAACATTTTTAGCAGATGATACCTTTGATGCTTAAAATATCTAGACTTAATTAGTATTAATAATAATTAGTGTTAATAATAAATAAAAGGTGTCAGCTACTCTGTCAATACAAATGTGTACATTGTATACTTTAAATAAAGTATACATGCCGTGTATACATTAAATAATGTATACATACCGTACATGCGCATGTATACATTTATAAATGTATACATATATCCATGTACACTTTGCAAAGAACACACGTGCTGCTGTCACCTTACATGCCATGTACACTTTGAAAGATGTGTACCTGGCCATGTATACATTTATTAAAGTGTACATGGCATGTACACTTTATTTAAAGTGTATAAAGAAAAGGTGTCAGCTAGCTTTAACTCTCGATAGCGAATTAGTATTTTGTGTATATATTTTTTCACTCAATCATACACAGCTATGCACTTCTACGTGCATGCTGTTCTTCCGTATAAATATTGTTCATAATTACAAACAAACGAATCAAATGATTACTAACAAAATTGTGCATAGTTATGTATTGAAATTATACGCAACAGTGGCATGCACACAGAAGTTCATAAAAATTTAAAGTGTACCAAACAGTACTGCCCGAAAAGTAGGCACGAAGGCGCCCAAACAACACAGTGGAGTAAAGCGGGCTGCATCTGCACCCGCCTACCAGTCAGCACCCTACCTCAGGGACCTCCATAAAATCATGGTTGAGACAACAATATTACGTTTTGGGTCACTAAAATTTCGGGTATTCCAATAACGTAATATTGCTGTCTCGCAAATGATTTTATGGTTGTCCGCAAGCCAACGATAAGATAGCTGCTAGAACTTTTCATTTTTCTATTTGTGTCCACTTTTTTTTTAAAAAAGTTGGAAGCAAGCTTTTGGGTCATGTATTTTTTTAAAGCCCTGTCTTCTGTGTACAAAGATGATCTAGAAAAAATTCTCTTTTTGAATTTTTTTAAAACTTTATTTACGATTATTACTTAAGGAATATTAGTAAATCGCGTTGGGCTGCAAATTCGAAAACAACATAATTGTAAGACATCAGCCTTATCCTACGAAGACGAACCGTACCGCCTCCTTACTACTTTTTTCTGTTAATGTATAGGATTCCTAATTTGGCTTCCAGAATTTTTACCTTCATGAGAATGATTGCCCGTTAAATTGCTGCTCATAAATCGCAAAGACTTTGTCTGACAAACGTATTCTGACAGAGATGCTTTCGATCAAATGTTTAGTCGTCTATTTTGAGCGTGTCTAACTAGCGGGCGTGGCGGCCGGGCCGGCGCGGCCGGGCCCTGCCAGAGGACTACAACACTACACGCCCTTACAGATGTACAGGAAGCGCTGCGCTGCGCTGCGGGGGTTGGCGGGGGACGCGGCGCGGCGCGCGAGGCGCTCGCGTACGTAGGTTCGTGTGAGCTCGGAGAAACTTTCTTCGCGTTGCTTTGGTTTGTCGTCTATGCTAAAGCGTGAGCAATTAACGTGGTGCGGAGGGATGGAGGGTCCCGCCCCGCCCCGCCACGCCCCGCCCCGCCACGCCATGCCACGCCACACAAAAGCGCCCCGCGGCTGTCCCGCATCACCCCGGAAGAAAGTGAAGGTGTCGCATAAGGCGTGCATAACGCAACCCAACTTTTTTAGCTGGACGGCTGGTACTCGAAAAAAATACAACAACAGACCGCTTCTAAACGATTTATTGAGCCACTTTTGAAACAGTCGTGCTAAAATTTGTGTAACAAAATGTATCCCTATAACTAAATTTACTATTTTAAAAAAGGTCAAAGCAGCACTGCTTTTAGAATTTTTAACGACTTCTGTGAGGCTAAAATATCTGCACAGGTGTTTTAAAGGCAGCCCATTTTGCAAGAGTTTTTAATACCATGTTAAAAATAAAGATGGGTTGCTTTTTTCACTCTGTGGAAAATATCAAGTGCATTGCAAAATCAAGGAAATGTGAGACACAAAATGCAAACATTCCAAATCACTCTAACTGCTGCCATCTTATATTTTGGAGTGTTAACTATATGAACAAGAAAATTGTTTAAGAAAACAAGAAAGTGGGATGTACATTTTTTATCAGGTCACCCTTTGGGCATGAACTTAGCCTTAAGTCTTTGACTTCAACTAGTTTACCGCTTTGCTTGTCGCTAGAACAGAGGAGAAGCTTGCAAGAATTTGTTCAACCATAATATTTTTGCACACATTTCCTGCGCATATTTTTTTTTAGTGAAGCACAAGTTTGTGTTTAGCTATGCACAGTTTGTAACCAGTCATGCACTGTGTGATAGCCGTAACTAAAGTTGCACACAAAATCCTACATATACAGATTCGTCCCAAAAAATGCAGAAGGATTTATAGTGCGTGCTTGTGCAGGGCCGTTTTCCAGTATTAATCGTATTACACCCGACCGACCGCGGGACTGGTCAGGTCACCTCCGGCCGCCCGCCGCCCCGCCGTACATCCGATCGTTTCCTTTTGATTGGCTTCTCCCTGCTGGAGCACCGGCGCAAGTTTTACTGCGAGTCGGGACAGGACTCCCTCCTGCTTTCTTCCCCTCCTCTGCCCCGCTACGCTACGCCACGGCCCCGGGCTGTCTTGTACCCCTCCTTACTCTCCTCCTCCCCCCCCCCCCAAATTACCCCACTCCCTCACCTCCTTATCCACCGCTTCCTTTTTTTCGCCCCCAGTCTCTTTCTCCCCTTGACATATTCGCGGCCGACGGGGACACAACTCTTAGTTTTGGTGTACAAATGTCGTGAATTTTTCAAATTTCATCTAAATTTTTCCGAAGTTTCTGAAGGAATGTTTATTGAATTTTCCGCAATTTAGGCCGTAAATTTTATTGAATTTTCTCCATATTTTTCTTTTTTGATGTCTTACGATTTTTCAGTATGGATTTTTATTTTCGGAGTTTATCTGATATTTTCTGAATTACGAGGTGTTCCAAAATTTCAGAGCAGAGCCGTTCCTCCGTCGTTCGCGGCCGTATTTCGATAAACTTGACGGCGGGTGGACCAGTTAAGGACACGGCGTGTCCGGGCCGGGCCGGGCCGGCACGCTGCTGCCGCTGCAGCCTTAACGGCTCAGTAGCTGAGCGACATGGCGGGGCGGGCGGCGGCGCGGCCGTGCTGAGCTGAGAGTGAAAGCTGAACTGACGGAGAGGTAAATGACTGAAGCGATTGTGTATCTGTCCGGGGCGGATCGGGGCGGGGCGGGGCGGGGCGGGGCGGGGCGGGGCGGGGCGGGGCGGGGTGGGGCGGGGTGGGGTGGGCGTGGCGGGCACCGGGCGAGTCCTCGTCTAGCTTGTTATCCGCTGGGCTGGCGCTGCCCGCGCTGCCCTGCTGGCCCGGACGCGCTCTGCTCTGCTCGATCGGTTTGCCCTGCCCGCCCAAGGCCCGCGGCGGCCCCCTCCCCCCCTTCTGCCCCCTGCCCCTGCCCCCTGCCCCTACTCTTCTCTCCCTCTAACCCCCTCCACCGGCCCCCCTTCCCCTTGGACACATCTATGCTCGTCCTCTTTCTCTCGCCCGCCGTCGCTACCCCGCGCCGCGAGCAGAGCAGGATGCCCACTCGCGGGGTATCGAGGTCTTGCATTTGCAAACTAATCTGGCGCGAATTTTAAAATAATCAAATCCTTACCCTTGAAATTAAATAGACGCGGCTCTACTTTAGATCCTGGGGGAAAAAAATATGTATTTGGAAAAAGTAAAATATACTTGATCTGTGGGTTTGGGCGAGGGTACAGAAACTAGTGCAGGTCTCTACTAACTAAGCAAGTGTTCTTTACCAAATTATACCTCAATAGGGATGTATAGTATTCATAGTATTCTGCTTGATATGAAACTTTAATGCAACTAAACTTAATTTTAAAAGAGACTGACACCCCTTTAGACCCCCAGTGACTTGACGACGGCGACGCTCCGTTTCCAGACGCATGCGGAGCGCGGCCGCCCGCGGGATGCAGCTCCACCACAAGTGTCGGGCCAGCGCCGCGACGCCCTACTCCAGGGCGCCGGCCGTGCTGCGCGTCGGCGTCCCGGACGACGCCGTGCCCTGGTCGGCGGCGTGGGCCGACTACGCGCCCCGGGACTACACGGACCCGTGCGTCGAGGGCCGGCCCTGGGCCGACCCCGCCCTCGGCGCGCCGGGCTTCTCGCCCGCGTGGAACGCCCTGGACGGTGGCGTGGACCGGCGCAGCCACGACGGCGAGTACGCCGTGGACGCGGCGGGCAGGCCGCTCAACCCCCGGGGCCGCACGGGGCTCGCGGGCCGCGGCGTCCTGGGCCGCTGGGGGCCGAACCACGCCGCCGACCCAATCGTGACGCGCTGGCGGCAGGCCCAGGGCGCCGGCAGGCTGCTGCAGTTCGTCGCCATCCGCCGGAGGGACTCTGGCGAGTGGGCGCTCCCCGGCGGCATGGTGGACCCCGGGGAGGCCGTGTCCACCACGCTGCGCCGCGAGTTCCTCGAGGAGGCCCTCAACGTCCTGCAGGACCCGGGCCGGGAGCGGCTCGTCGGCGACTTCTTCAGCGGCGGCGGCGACGTCGTGTACCGCGGCTACGTGGACGACCCCCGGAACACGGACAACGCCTGGATGGAGACGGTCGCCTCGCACTTCCACGACGAGCGCGGGGACGCGGTGGGCGCGCTGCCCCTGGAGGCCGGCGACGACGCGGTCGGCGTCCGCTGGATGGACCTCTCCGCCGACCTCAAGCTCTACGCCAGCCACTCGCACTTTCTGCGGGCGGTGGCCGAGAAAATGGGAGTGCCTTGGTAGGCCTGCGCCGTGGCCTTGCCGCCTGCCGACCAGACGATAGGCAACCCGCTGGTCTCCGCTGCGCGGAATGGGTCTGGTTGCCTATCTCGCCCTGCTGTGCGTTACAGACTGTGCATGGCGTTGATGCTGAATCGGAATAGAACTGGTGTGTTTTGGGAGAGTAACAAAGACATTTGTTTAAGTGCCTTGACGTCTTTACTTTACTACTCGGTTGACAAGTTTGTCTCGTGTCTACAGTGGTGTACGTATGTTTAGTTGTCCTCGAACGTTTAATGTTAACACAGCGTTAGCAGTCGATGTATCTTCCAACGCATACCACATTCCATAAATTAATTAAAACAAATCTTATAAGATAGTAATGGAATACTATATCATCTAAAATATCTTATCAATACCTCGTACTTCTTCCTTAATTTACAGGAACTTATCTAATGGAAATAGTCCTTAACTTATTGCTTTTAAACGGAAAAAATAGCACAAGGTACAGTGAATCTAAGACTAGCATGGTCTTTAATTAAATACTTACAAACCTAAAGGTACTCAGGTCTTGGGATCATCCCGTCATAATCGATTCAAAGACTATACATTTGATTATGAGCAATACAAATACACTTCCCTGACACGTTTACCGCCTTTTGCTCTAGGAAAACTTCATTCCTTACGACTGCATGGTACTCGTGAAGCAGTGAAGGTGTCCATTAATTCCAATAAACTTCAACAACCTTTAATTTTGTTGTGCAGTTTTCAACTTTACGAAACAGGCATCTACGTAACGCGCTCTATAATCGTGAAACTGAGAAGTGTTTGACTTTTATCATACCTACTTTCGAAAAGTTCTTGTCTCAAGAAATCCTCTTGCGGATTCAATCACGTGGCATAGAGCCAGAAGGATCTCTCTTGGTACAATGCCACGTACTTGAACCCGCAAGAAAAATTATTGCCACGAGAACTAGCCTTTCACTGGAGAAACAAAGGTAGGACTTAATGCCTTTTGAAGGCCTTTGGAAAGGCACAAAAATGTATAAAGGCATTGAAATTTGTCAAAATTTAGCACCTTTGGATCGTTTTGATGCCTTTCTAGGAGCGCTAATTTGTAATGCCCCTGCAAAGTCCAACCTTTGTTTTATCAATGTTCTGGGTGTAGTTAACTAATCGACAGCCCGTGGTTCTGACGTGCAGGTAAGCGGCCTACAACTCCCAAAAACTTCCCTATTCGGATCTCTTTTTGGATTTTGTTCAGAGAACTAAACTGAGCAACGAACGTGAAGCAGGGAGAGTGATCATGAGCTGCAGGTACACAGGATACACCTGGAACGTCCTGTGATCCTTTGGCGGTGGGTGTTTTCCGTCTCGCCGGGCCCCCGGCCGGCGCGGCCCGGCGCGGGACTGAGCGGAATAATCGCGAGGGACTTGGTCGCGTGTGGCCGCGGCGTGCGATACAGGGAGGGCGTGCCTGGAGGTCGGCCAGGAGAAAGGGGCCTTACACAAACTACGTCTCTGCTCAAAAGCGTCAGTGGGACTTTTTATAAACCCTATCACTCATTTCGAAAGCGCGTTGAAATTTCACACCGAGAAAAATGAAAAGTTGCAGCAACCCTCGTATATATGGTTGGCTCAGGGACAATACCATGAAATAATGGTTGAGACAGCAATACTGCAGTTGAGTTCACCAAAATTCTGGTCAACTCGACCATAATATTGCTGTCTCAACCATTATTTTATGGTTGTCCCTGAGCTAACCCTACGAGGGTATTGCTACAACTACAATTCATTTCTCTAGTTGCATTTCTTAGCGAGGTGGGTTCGCGTCTGAGAAGTATCGTTACGAGCCATCCGCTGATGTACAGTCGGCTCCGCGTTGATAAGGTTATCACAATGACTGCGCGAGCTCAGCACTTCCAGAAAATTCACCTTGAATACCTGGAAATCCCCGGAGAATCCCTGTAACACGTTGGAACCTTGCGTGAAATTACTTCGAAATACTTTCAAAATCGAGCGAAATCAGGGTGTCCCGGGTGCAACAGAAGACAAGTGTGTCTGTAACCCGCATAGTATTACCTCTTGATCTCTCTATAAGTTATGCTCGGAGGCTGGCCGTGGTGGGCCACCTGGAGGTGCTCAGGTGTTGGGCCCGTTGGCGTCGCCGGGGCTGAGGAAGGGCAGGTGCTCGTGGAGGGCGTGGAGGTCGATGCCCGGCGGGTAGGCGCTCGTCACACCCGACTCCTCGGAGGACTCGGCGGCCTCCTCCTCCTCCGCCGTCACGGCCGTCACGGAGGCGGCCGCGGCCGTCGCGCCCGTCGTGGACGGGATGGTGGTGGTCGTGGTGAGGTCCGTCGCGACCGTCGCCGTGTTGGTCTCCGCGGTCTCGGTGGAGGTCTGCTCGGTGTCCTCGAGCGTCGTGACGAGGCCGGTGGTCGGCGCGCCCGTCACGGCCTCGGTCGTGCTCGTCACCGGCTCCGCGGAGACGTCCGTCTGCGTGGACGCGTCCTTCGCCCTGGGCTCCGGGCTGCGGTCCTCTGCAGAAACAATACGTCCGCGTTCTACAGCCGAGTTGGGAACTGGTCAAAGATTTCATATGCTAGATGAAAAGTTTGGGGCAGTTGAAAACGGCTGACAACAAATTTCCCATAATTTAATGGAATTTCATGTCCCTGACTTTTCTCAGAGAAAAATAAATGCCTCAGCCAGAATTTCATTTTTAAGGGAGGGTAATGCTAATAAAAATTTGCTCTTGAATCGAGCCGATGCTGTATCTCAAATAGAATGTCTGGATCATGACACTAATCTGGCGTTGTTTCAAAAATTAAGGAAAAACTCAGTAAAATTCAGAACAAACCCAAAAAATGCAGAAAAATATTAGAAAAATTCCGAGAAATTCAGGAAAATTCAAAGCAAAACTTGCAAGAAATTCAATAAAAATTCACAAAAATTCCCGACATTTGTACCCCAAACTTTAGAGTTATTTTCCCCTTCGGACAGTGTTGCCAGATAAGTAGGCGAAAATTCCCCACGGTAACATCTACGCGAAGCGGGTGGTATCAACGCCTGCCCACTAGGCAAAGTAAACTCTCCTGTGGAGAGTTTGCCTCGTAGGCAGGGGTTAATACCGCAGGTGTTATCGTGGGAAATCATTGCCTATACTTATCTGGCAACACTGCCTTTGGGTGTATTATTGCCTACTTATCGCAGGCTGCGGTCCTGACCTGGCGCGGGCGGGCAGTTGTCGTACTTGGGGCAGCAGCTGCCGGGCACGTGCCGGGGCGCGCAGTCGGGCCGGCGGTAGCAGTGCACCCGGGTGCAGGCGGGCTCGCCGCCCTGGCAGTAGCAGGCGCGGCAGGGGTCCGGGTCGGCGCTGGCCGGCAGGCGGGCGCCGTTGTGGAACACCGCACCGTCCACCGTGCAATCTGAGCCGGGTAATGAGAGGGTCCCTGTGAGGAGGTGCGCACTGGCACGGGCACTCGTGCTCACGTGCAGCTCTGTGTACCTAACACGGTAAAAACAATTTCTGATTTTTTGAGGAAAAGGGGAAAACTTTGAGGAACTTCCATAATTTGAGGAAACTTCCTCATATTCTGGGGAACACTGGAAACCCAAGTGTACGAATGTCGCTCACTTGTAGATGAGCGAATAAATTCACTCACTTGTAGGTGAGAAAATGACTATTCGCTCACTTGTAGGTGAGCGAATAGTCATTTGCTCACCTACATTGTGAGCGAATAGTCATTTGCTCACCTGTAAGTGAGTGAATTTATTTGCTCATCTACAAGTGAGCGACATTCGTACACTTGGATTTCCATTGAAGTCGCCTCAAAAAATATGGGAATTTTCCTCAAGTTTCAGGAGACACCCTCGAAATCGGAGAAGGTTTTCTCAAATAATGGTAGTTTCTCGAAGTTTTCCCCTTTTCCTCAAAAAATTAGGCATTGGTTTTACCGTGAAGGTACTACTCGAATACACTGTAATTCAGGGGTGTACTCTGAGAGTACGCCATAGGCGCATGCTACAGAAAACACTACAGCACCTTAAGGCATTCTCTCAGAGTACGCCTAGGCGTATTGATCCCTGGCACATCTTTATCATGGCGTGCATAGCATTAGGCAACATGCACGCACCAGTGCCAGTGTGTTGCCTAGTAGGCAGACGCAGATGCAGCCCGCTTTACTCCGCTGTGTTTGGACGCCTTATTGCCTACTTTTCTGGCAGAACAGCATGATTCCGTCACAAGTTTAAGACACTTAGTCGTTATTACATTTTCATCTGCTATAAAGATCAAGACTGTGGAGCACCACAGTTATGTCCCCCGTGTACTACTCACACTGTCCGTCGGCGGGGGGCGCCAGGGTGGCGGCGGGCACCGCCTGCTCCTCGAGGACGGGGGCGGCGGGGGCGGCCGGCGTGGAGGTGGCGGCCGCGGCCAGCAGCACGGCGGCGGCGGCGGCCAGCGACGGCGGCGTGAGCGTCGTGCCCGCCGCGGAGGCGTCGGCGTCCGCTTCCGGGACGAGTTCCACCGGGCCTGGGGGGGACGGGCAAAGACAATGTACTGCGGATGTGGAGCAGGCATGTGTCAAGGGGGCACGTTTTCTTCACGGGTAAAACTAAAGCGCAATTGTACGCCATTTTCAAGCGTGCACTGGAGATCCAAGTGTACGAATGTCGCTCACTTGTAGGTGAGCAAATAAATTCACGCACTTGTAGGTGAGCGAATAACCATTCACTCACTTGTAGGTGAGCATAAACAACTATTCGGGCACTTGTAGTTACAAGTGAGTGAATGGTTATTCGCTCACCTACAAGTGAGTGAATTGATTTGCTCACCTATAAGTGACCGACACTCGTACACTTGGATTTCAAGTGTACAGCTACGCTTCAAGAACAGCAAACTTTTTACCGTGAAGTTCCCGGTTGTTTTCGGAAATATTCCCGGTTTTGTGTGACGCATGCGCAGAACGCAAGTTGACAGATTTCCACATTTTACAAATTATTCGTTTTACATGATCTGCGTCCCCGGCAGATAAATTTAAAGCCGGGACCTACTCAGCTTTGATTTTTTATCAGTTTTCCGTCATTATATCATCGAACACCGTGTTTAATTTTAAAATGCAACACATAACCTAAAAAGTTGCGGCGGGAAACAGCTACCGGGAAGTGCTTTCCGGAATCAAACGGGAACTCCACGAAAAAATATTTGCTGTGTAGGGAATTCCCCCCATGCATTTAGATGGGAGGTAAGGAGCGCCGCCCGCTGCCCTGCCTCTCTCCCTCTCGGGTTCACCCCCGCCTAGCGGCCGCGCCAGGTCGACGCCCCGCCCCGCCCCGCGCCAGGACGGCTCGCTTCCGTCTCGCGCCTCCGGCCCGCGACGCCCGCGGCGCCGGGCTGGGGCGCTCCATGGCGCCGCGGCGGACCAGGCGCCGGCCGGGCGCCACCGGCTGCTGCAGCAATTTGAGGAAATTGTCGACCTTGGTTTGTGGGCGTTTTGTGACCGTCTCGCTGCTCGCCGTGTGTACGCGAATCGCACCGCGGTACGGCGACACACTGCCCCCGGCCGCCGTGCTCGCGCCACTGATATTATGAGGCCTGACAAATGCGCCGCGCTGCTACTTTACAAATTACGGGAGAGGCTTCGAGCATTGCCTCCTCCTACGGTCGCACTGGAAAAACAAAGGTGCTAAGTCCTACCTTTAAAAGGCACTAAAGTACCAAAGGCACTACAGTTTATGTTTTTTCGAAATATTTCCTTACTATGGAATGCAATTACATTCGAAGATCTATATTCGTACTCTTCGCAAAATTCCGCGTCAAACGAGCCTACATGTGATGGGGTTCTGTTCAAAAATGGCATAAATTGATTGCAATTTTTGTACATTTTTATCTGCTTTTCATTTGCTGGCCGTTTATCAGAACCCCATCACATGTAGGCTTGTTTGACGCGGAATTTTGCAAGGAATGCGATAATGTAGCCTAAGGTGTGATTGGTTTGCTCACACAAGAAAATATTTTAAGCAACTGAAAATTTAACCTTTAGCACCCCTAAAACGGGTTTAGCACCCCTGGAAAGGTAGGACCTAGCACCTTTGTTTTTCCAGTGCGGCGGCCACCTGCAGTTTCAGGCTCGCTGTGAAAAAATAATGTTTTCTTGACGGGGGCTCTCTGTGAAAAATAGTTGTAGATTTACGGGAATCTTTTCCATGGAACATGCGTTGTAAAATGACAATTCAGACAATTCATTACAAGCACTATGTATCGACTTGGAATTCACTGTCGAGCAGGCGTAGGCTGTCTTAAATTTTCAATATACACTATAAATAGTGAATTAAGAAATAAATTATTTTAAATTGACGAGGATAGTTTTCTCACACAGTGCTAGACATAACCTTGTCCCTGTCTACGAAAATTATTTGGTGTGGCAATACATTTTCCTGGGAAAATTCACACGTTTGTGTGCCCAACTGTACGAATGAATCATCACACACCTACATGTGTGCGACATTCACACACTTGGTTTTCCAGCGCGCTCTCAAGAGAGATAAGCCCTTTGGATTCCTATTGATTGATTTGTGGTGTGTGCAGGACTCACCTGCCGAGGCGACCGCAAACAGCAGCGGCAGCAACAGGGGCAGGGTCAGTGACATACCGGACACGTTACCTGCAGGGCCGCATTCAACTAGGAAACAAAGAGAGCAAAAGAAACGAATGAATTAAATAATGAATTAGTAAAAACGGAACGTTAGAGAGTGTCAGCAGCAGCGCGCACTCAGAAAACCGTTTCTTTGGCGGAAAGAAATTTTATTTCCCTTAACGAAAATCTTTTGTTCCTGAAATCAAAGTCAAATTTTCGTTGAAACGACAACAAATTTTATTTGTTCCAATTTCTTATTTTTCTTAAATTGACTAATTTAGTTAAGCTAACGAAAATTTTTATTTGTTACTACTAAAATTTCGTTAATTACGGGGAAGAAATTATTTCGTTCACACAAAAAAGTGGTTTTCTGAGTGCGCCTGTTACAATTTCAATGCCCTCAAAAGAGGTGTACTGTACAAACTCAAAATAATAATTCGCGTCTGAGCAAAAATATTACCAGGTGTACTAATTTTAGCTGTATAGGCGCAGCTGATTTTTAAGCTACGTTGCTTATTTTCTAGCTACCCTGCTGTTTATTTTTCTGTTGTCCTAGGTCTTAGACGTCGTGCTAACTTTTCACATCTAATTTCAGCTGAGCGATTTTTTTTATTTTTTTTTACGTGCAGTTTCTCGAAACAAGCGAATTATGATTAAAAATATGATGTGCACGAAAAATCACGGAAAATCACTTTTCTGTGTGCCCTCTATAGTGTAGACCAGCCACGGCTCGGCTCTCGCCCGCGCGCGCACACGGCGGAATCGACACAAGCTCTCGTAATGCCGGCTCTAAATGGTTCAGCACGAGCGCGACGCGCCTCTCCGCTCCGCCCGACTTCCGCTCACGGGTCACACAGTAGGGCGGGGAGGCACAAGTAGTGGCGTCGCTCGTCTGCTGACGATTTTGTCAAGATCCGTCGAATGTCGGTCTGCGCCGCGCCGGGCTGGGCCTCGCCTGCGAGGGGGCAACCACTCCCCATCCTAGTGTACACGGGATTTCTACTGATTGCACAAGATTTCTATCAGATTTTGAGAGATTTCTCTGAGATTTCATGAGATTTCACAAGATTCCTCTGAGATTTCTTGACATTTCATGAGATTTCATGGGATTTCACAAGATTTCAAAGAGATTTCATGAGATTTCTCAGTTAAATTTCCAAGGATTTCATCGAGATTTTCGAGGATTTCATCGAGATTTCATGAGATTTCTCAGTTAAATTTCCAAGGATTTCATCGAGATTTCCGAGGATTTCATCGAGATTTCTGAGGATTTCAGCGGGATTTCTGAGGATTTCAGCTAGATTTCTGCAGGTTTGTACACAGGATTTCCCGAGTGGTTGCCCCCTCGCTCGCCTGCCATCGACCTGATGAGACCTGAGTTATAAAAGAACCTTCGGCTGAGAGAGCAAAGTCCTTCCGTCTATGATTGGAGAGCCCCGCAGCCCCGCCCCGCCCCGCCCCGCCCCGCCCCGCCCCGCCCCGCCCCGCCCCGCCCCGCCCCGCCCCGCCGCGCCGCGCCGTCAACTTGACATTTGCCATGTTTACTTTCCTGAGTCGATTCTCTGGAGAGCGGAGCGGCAGGTGGCGAAATGTCGCGTGCGTTTCATTGCTTCAGTTAGAGATTTTCGTGTTGTGTTTTTTTTTTTTTCGTGTGTTGGTTTTCGCTAACAATTTAGTCTGACCGCGCATGCGTGTTTACTCGAGCCAGTCAGTGGCCACTGTGTGCTGGGCTGGGGCCGAGTCGCACTCGCGCACCTGATGGAAGTTCTCCGAGGGGTCCCCCACTAAAAAACTCATTGTACACCAAAAAAATTACTTGCGAGTTACTCGCGAATACTCGCGAGCTACTCGCGAATACTCGCTAATACTCGCGAAAAAAATCAAGAAATACTCGCACGATACTCGCCAAAACTCGCGAATACTCGCCAATACTCGCGAATACTCGCCAATACTCGCGAATACTCGCCAATACTCGCGAATACTCGCCAATACTCGCGAATACTCGCCAATACTCGCGAATACTCGCGAAACTCTTTGTACACCCTTTTGGAGAGTGGGGGACCCCTCGAAGTTCTCTCACTGGAACTTTGGCGTCGCCGTTCCATTTTTATTTTCGTTACTGGAATTAGTATGCCAAAATCTTCTAAATTCATATCCTGGCAAAATGATGCCCGCCGCCGTTCCTTGATATCCCGGACGTGGGAATGCTGGTCTCCTGACGTACGTCGGTGAGAGACGAGAGGAATCTACCAAGTCTCGGGCTGTTTCTTTCTTCATTTCCACTTTTTCTCCAGATTTTCTTGAGTTTTATAATGTTTTTAAAAAAAATTTAGAGTTTAAAACTGCGCAGCAAAGCAAAGCAGCCATTGCGACGGGCATACATCTAATTCAGTCAGATTTTGCAGCATCATTTCCAAAATGATCCTGGTGGAGCTGCTTTAGAAAAATTGCTTTTAAGAAGTCGCTCTTCTCAATCTCCCGCCCTCCATCTCTCTTCCTCTTCCCTTTCCCTCCGTCTCCTCCACTTCCTCACTATCTCGCTCGCTCGCTTACTCGTTCACTTACTCGCTCACACTCTCACTCGCTCTCTCACTCGCTCTCTCGCTCACTCACTCACTCACTCACTCACTCACTCACTCACTCACTCACTCACTCACTCACTCACTCACTCACTCACTCACTCACTCACTCACTCACTCACTCACTCGCTCGCTCACTCGCTCTTTCCCTCACAGACCTGCGGAAAGCCCGGCCCCCACGTTACATAACAGCCGTGTCCCTTGTTGTTTTTTTTTTTTTTTTTTTTTTTTGTTTCTTTTTTTTTTTCCTGACATTCGACACGTCAGTGCGCCCAGCTCCTACACCTCCCCCTCCGTCTCCTCTCTCACTTCCCCGGCCGTCCTATCCCGCGGTTCGGATGAGACCGCGGTGCGGCGCGGCGGCCGCTTAGCGCCCCGGCGCGGCGGCTCGCGCACAGATTGCGGGTATTTGGTACGATTGGCGCTCGTCGCGTCGCTCTGTGCTCTACCACTGTGAAAAAATCTTTGTAAATTTACGATAAATTTTATAAACTACTCTGCAAATCTAACTGTTGTACTACATGACAGTTTAAACTGCAAAACTCTCCATCAAATACCTGTAAATATCAGCCAAACTAATATACTGTTCTACAGACAAATAAAAATAGGAGTGAATATTTTGCGCACGGTCCGGCGACGATGCCCTAGCCGCAGCAAGGTGTGGTGTGGCGGGGCCCGCTCTGCTCTGCGAGACAAGTTCCATTTTCATGAGGCGCCTAGGACACCTCATGCAGGCTGGCCGCACTTAGGGACCCGGGTAGTTCATCAGGATACTAACAATATGTTTCAATCTATCGTACCATCTTTAAAAAAAAAAAAAAAAAAAAAAAAAAAAAAAAAGAAATCACTCACACAAGACAAGAAACCTCACGCCTCGCGAGTGCATACAAGTGAAATCGCGGGACAACACAACACTGCCTTTCTTTGCTGTGTACACACAACACGGATGTGAGCGTGTGCGTGAGTTTATCTTTTGCACGTGTGTGTGCGCTCACACACACCGTCCCTCCACACATGCACACACGTACACACACTGCGTTTGCAACCGATTCACACGTCACGACTCACAATGCGGCCCCCGCCCCGTCACGCTTGACTCGCTGCATGTCACTGCCGTGCGGACCCATTTCGTTAGTTTTCGGGGAGGGTCGCCTGGCCATCGTGACCCGGTGAAAAATAGACGCACCGCCCGCTGAAACTATATACGCGGTCGCTCTTCAGGCGCGGATCGAGAGCGGACAATTTACCTCGAGGGGGAATCCACATCAGAAAATCTTGTACAGACCACTCGGTATTACACTGTATTACACACAATATTTGATAATTTAAGGGAATATTTTCATGTTTTTCGGTATTACATTACGGGCATTACAGCGTAATACCTGTATCTAGTGTACAGTGTATTACGGAAGGGAATTCCTCCTCGATTTACCTCTTTATTCGGGTTGGAACGCTCTTTTGGGAGCCGATGGGATGCACGGTAAAAACAATGCCTGATTTTGTGAGGAAAAAGGGACAATTTTGAGGAGCTACCCATAATTTAAGGGAACCTCCTCAGATTTTGAAGGACGTCTCCTCAAAATTTGAGGGAATTTTCCGCATTTTTTGAGGAGATTTCCTCAAAATCTATCACACGATGGTAAAACAGTTTCCCGTTCCCCCTTGTCGGGAGCGCTAGAGCCACTCAGAGGGCCCATGTCCGTGTCGTGCGAGCTCTCGTCACTATTAAGATGTTGTACCTCAGCAGGTTATTGAATGGACGCAGCCGATGTTTGATGTTTGACTTTAGAACCAGGTCCTTCTCCTCACTGGAAAAACAAAGGTGTCCTACCTTTCCAGGGGTGCTAAACCCGTTTTAGGGGTGCTAAAGGTTAAATTTTCAGTTTTTTAAAAATACTTTCTGTGTGAGCAAACCAATCACATTTTAAACTACATTATCGCATTCCTCGCAAAATTCCGCGTCAAACGAGCCTACATGTGATGGGGTTCTGATAAGCGGCCAGCAAATGAAAAGCAAGTAAAAAAGTACAAAAAATGCAGTTATTTTTTGCCATTTTTGAACAGAACCCCATCACATGTAGGCTCGTTTGACGCGGAATTTTGCGTAGAATACGAATATAGGTCTTCGAATGTAATTGTATTCCGTAGTAAGGAAATATTTCGAAAAAACATAAACTGTAGTGCCTTTGGAACTTTAGTGCCTTTTAAAGGTAGGACTTAGCACCTTTGTTTTTACAGTGCTAAACCTACGATTCGGCGTCTCTGTCATCATGCGTCTATAGCGTGGCGTGGCTCGAGCGGAAGACGGATGACTAGTCGTCTGTAACGTTGCCTGAAATGTGGGCAAAAAGTAGCCCAAACACAGTGGAGCGCCTGCCTGCTAGACGACATGCACGCACCAGTGCTAAGGTGTTGCCTAGTTACAGGCGGAGATGTAGCACGCTTCACTCCGCTGTGTTTGGGTGCTCTATTGCCTACTTTTCCGGCTGCCCTGCTACAGCAGGCTGCAGCTGCGCCTGCCTAGGCAACACCTTCGCACGGGTGCGTGCGCGTTGCCTAGTGTGCAGGCGCACATTCAGCCCACCTTACTCCACTGTGGTTGGGCTACGTATTGCCTAGTTTGCTTGCAAGACTGGTCGTCTGTCACTCGAGTGCAAACTGTCGCGGAGAAGTGCGCTCTGCACGGCACATGTAACACTGGCAAAACTAACGTGACGTGCGCGTCACATCAATGATCAGTGTGACCAGTTTGGGTCCCACAACGTAATGCGACAACAATTTACGTGATGCGACGTCAGCTCTAAGATATATACGCTGTATTAAACACAAGGAGGTTGAATCACAAACGTGACCATAAAACTAGGGTCACACCATACATGTGACGTCACACTTGCATGTGTGACACATGTCACATTAGTTTTTTCCAGATAGAGGTAAACACTGCGTCGGCACTTATTCGATATCACACTCTTCTTCTTGAAGTCACCGTCGTGCCACTTTTAGTCACTGCAGGTCGTCGGCCAGCTAGTTGCCGCGCGCACACACACACACACACACACACACACACTTGGCGCGGCTCGGCGGGGCGCCTTCGCGTTTCGCGACGCTCACCTGTTGGTTCCGTCCGATCGAGGATCGTCGTGTACTGTGGCGGGGCGGGCGTGTGACTGCAGCCCAGCGCCGGCCTGGCCTGGCCTGGCCTCACCGCTAGCCCGCCCGGCCCGGCCCGGCCCGCGGGGGCCTCGTGGCCCAAGCGGGGGGCCCCCCCGGGGCCACCTCCTGAAGCCGGGCGGGGCGGGGCGGGCGGGGCGCCACGCCGCCGGTGCTGCGTCCTCAGGCCGCCCCCGCCGCCCCGCCCCGCCCCACCCCGCCCCGCCCCACCCCACCCCGCCCCGCCACCGCGCTGGAATGTTATAGACCTTGACTGTGGCCGCCAGTCACCCGCCACGCCCCGCCCCACCCCGCCCCAGCCCGCCCACCGCCGCGCCCCGCCACAGGGCATGGCTGGAACCCTTTTCGCAGCGCGCATAATATTTGGGATTCCAGAGGAGGTACTCCCCCCCCTTCCCCTCAGAGTGTGGAGCCCGCCTTTTTCTCTCCCCCCCAACACACACACACACACGAGCGAGCGCTGCGTCGTCGATCGAATGAGCGTTAAAAAAAAGACGATGGCGATACCGAATTCCTCTTTCTGCTGTTTGGAACGGTTCTTGGCTGCTTGAACTTTAGCTGCGCTTCATCTTCGTCCTGTTAATGTCAGTGCTTGCGTGCACGTTTACTTACTTGGCAATGAAAGAAATGTGCAGAATTCTACATACTTGAAGTCCTTCAGAATAATGTACACATTTTAGCTCAAAAATGTGCAGTTGTTTAGTCATGTTGGATCGGTCGATTGTAAACATAACAACTGGACCGAGGGGAAACGAGTAAGGTAATCCGGCTGTCCGTCGTTTGGGTAATCCTGGTGGAGTAATCCGAGAAAACTTGAGGTAATCCGACGTAATCCACCGGTAATCCAGAGGAAATCCGAGATAATTCAGGGGTAATCCGAGATAATCCACAGAGAAAAAAACAACGCCTAAAGGAAACCAATGTGATCCGGGGGGTAATCCGGGGTAATCCACTTAACCAGTAATCCGGCTGACACAGAAGTTGATAGCTATTTCCCCCTCGAGATGAATAGACGTTGACATTTCTCTCTCTCTCTCTCTCTCTCTCTCTCTCTCTCTCTCTCTCTCTCTCTCTCTCTCTCTCTCGTCTGCGTTCGCTCGTCCTTCTCGCAGTTCCTGAAGATTAAGTTATGCATATACCGTACTGGGCGCCGCGCTGCTGGCCTCCCTTGGGACCCGCCGGACCCACGCCGGGGCTGGTGACGGAACGGTCCCAGAATGTTAAGGTGCCGAATCCTCAACTTTATGATTTCCTTTTTCTCCGCCCGTTTAATGCTCTTCCCGTCGGAAGCGCGCCAGGCCCAGGTGAGGGCCGGTGGAGGCGGGTTGTTACGTCCCGAGCGCAGGGCGGGGCAGGCGCAGGCGCCGCGGCCGTCATAATCCGCTCGCGTGCCGGCCGGCGCGGCGCGGCGGGGCGGGGCGGGGCGGGGCGGGGCGGGGCGGGGCGCGGCGCGGCGCAGCGGGGCGGGCGGGGCGGGGCGGGCCGCGAACAATGCGCGAAATGTGCGATTTTCGCAGCAGGATCGAGGATTCCGCTTCTCTTGGCAGCCCTCGGGCCGCCCGTACCGTACCCTGAGCGGGGCCCTCACGGCTGCCCTCCAGCTCTGAGGTCGGGCGGTTGCCGAGCTAAGCTCCGCGGCAGACTGCTTCGCTATCTGGCCAGAAAAGTTAGCAATATAGTAGCCCGAATACAGCGGAGGTGAGTGGGTGGGATGAGGTAGTAAGAGTGACACGGCCTTCTTTCTAGGCAAAAACGTAGCATAGCTGTGCTCATGTCGCCTTCTTCAACTACGACATGGTCGGTCTCTCTCTCTCTCTCTCTCTCTCTCTCTCTCTCTCTCTCTCTCTCTCTCTCTTTCTTTCTCTCTCTCTCTCTCTCTCTCTCTCTCTCTCTCTCTCTCTCTCTCGCTCGCTCGCTCGCTCGCTATGCGCCGCTGCTGATGCAGCCGCCGTGCGCGCCACGGCGTAGGCCGACCCGCCGAACACGCGTGCGCGACAGGCTTGCCTACCACGTCGCCCACCGCGCGCCCTCTGTCCTCTGTTCGGATTCGGTGGCTGTCGTCAATGTTCTGATCAGCGCCCTTCCGCATGCACTGTGAAACCAAGTGTTCAACTGTTCAACACTTGTAAGTGTGCAACTTCCAGTATAACAGGTGCATGTGCGCAACTTAGTATTTGTGCAATTTTGCGTGTCAAACTCGCCAGTCTTACTCTTCTAGGTGTTTAACTGGACAAGTGTGCACTTGCAAGTGTTCAACAAGGATAGTGTTGCATGAGACAGTTGAACACTTGCAAGTGCACAACTGTTGAGTTAAACACTGATTAGTGTACAACTGGCGAGTTAAACACGTGAAATTGCACAACTGCCGAGTTGCACACTTGTGCGTGTTAGGCTGGAAGTTGCACACATACAAGTGTTGAACAGTTGAACACTTGGTTTCACAGTGTGGCGTTGCATTTCATGGCGCAACGCCTCGTCCCTTCTCGGTCGAGTGGGGAACAACTCTGAATTTTGATCTACACTCGTCCGTATTTTTTTCGAATTTTCCTAGAGTTATAAAAAATTATTGCTAAATTATTATTTTTTTTAAAAAATTTTTCTCAACTTTTCATTCTAACTTACTAGGTGCGCAAAAATTTGATAGGTGTTTCCCCCGCGCTCTCAGTGACTCGCCGTACAGAAACGAAAAGTGGACACTTCTGTCAGCGCTGCGTCAGCCGGCATCAGCCCGCCCATAAGTCGTCGCGATCCGAAAATACCGGTGTGATGTGATTCTGAGGTAATATTGTGGTCGGCAGTCAGTCGGGTCCAGGAGTCTGTTCGGAATCCGGGATGGCTATAGGTAAGGTAGGATAAGGAGGGAGGGAGGGAGGGAGGGAGGGAGGGAAGGAGGGAGGGAGGGAGGGAGGGAGGGAAGGAGGGAGGGACGGACGAAGCGGAGCGCCTCGCATACCGCATGGCGCCCATCCGCCCGGCGCCGATCAGCTGCAGGGGCTGCCCTGGCGGTCTGAGTCACGACTGAGTCAGCCAGCTCCGCCCCGCCACGCCCCGCCACGCCCCGCCCCGCCCCGGTGCCCATGCTGCGGCTGGAGATGCCCAATGAATCACCGCGAGAGGACTGCACCAGTCGGGAGCCTGCCGATCAGTTGGAGAGGTCGGTTGGGGGGCGGGGCGGGGCGGGGCAGGGCAGGGCGGGGCGGGGCGGGGCGGGGCGGGGCGGGGTGATGAGGTTTTCCACGTGGAATGTCGCTGCTGTTTCGACTGTGCTGCCAGTCAGCTCCCAGCAGCGCGACCCGCGAGCCCAGGCCAGGCCCCGCACCCTGAGCAGCGCGAGTCCGTTTTACACTGGCTGGCCCGGATACACACTAAATTCTAATGAACTTTTTATTTGTAACTTATGTATTTTTCAATACGCATCTATGAATACATTGTTCATAATTATGAACTTATCTATCAAAATTGCATAAGCTGATACTGTGAAAAATACCTTTAGGTTTACGGGAAAATTTTCCACGAAGTGGAGCTGTAAAATAACAATAATTCCAAATCGAAAATTTACAAGCATTGCGCATCGACTAGAAATTCATCCACGAGCAAGTTGTCGTAACTTTACAACATACGTATATCGTAAATTGACTAAATTTCTCATAAGTCGAAGTTGTCGTAACTTTACAACATACGTATATCGTAAATTGACTAAATTTCTCATAAGTCGAAAAAATTATTTTGCACAGTGGACCATGTGCAAAAACAACCATAAGTTACGAATAACGGTGCTAGGCGAAAGGTAGTCTTATGTGTGGAGAGTTTGCCTAGCAGGCAGGCGGAGATACCCGTCTGCCTCACACAGGTGAAGAAGTTTTGCTACTTATCTGGCAACACTGCTCTGATCCGTCCCGGAACAGTGCCGCACTCCTGCTGCTGTGCACATTCGACGTAACGGGTTACGCGTTGCGCCCGTGTCGAAGCGTTATCAAGGTCTCGGCGGCGCCCTGAGAGCTTGCCGGGTCACGCTGCGCGGGTCCCACCGAGGAAAAGCCCCCACAAAATCTCACATCCACTGCAGTGTTAATTATTGCAACAAAATGAAAATTAAAGGTCTTTTGGCGTGACGATTTATAAATCAGGCACACTCGAAAGAGCGAGCTGAGTTGTTTTACATGTCGTTTGGCAATATATATCTGGCTGTCATTTCAGGCAATTTCGGATTAAGGGCGGTTCTTTCGAGGGTATTTTGCGACTTATTTCCTGTAATAGTTTGTACTATTTTGCCTTAATTTCGCAATACTTCATAGTCCATCCCAAAATTATTTAACAGGTCCCTTGTCTAAATTTTCAGGCGCTTCGGGTTGGCTGGCGCCGAGCTGGCGCTATGACATTTGCTGTCAAGTATTCACTTCAAAATGCGAGCTAGCTGGACAAGTATGGAGGAGAAACTCCGTTAGAGTGGTGCACAAAGAAATTTATTTTTCTTGACAATACTTTTGTTTTATGATTCTAATTATATCAGAGAAAATTTTCAAGGTAAATAGACAGGGAAAAGCATTTTTTTTTAAATCCACACGGGTGATAAACCATACTTGTACCATGTGTGCGTGTGCTTCTAGACTTTCGCATAGCCTTCGCGGTTCTTTCTCTGACCTTAAGGTCAAATGATAGATGTGACGTGAGGGGATATGTAGAACATTTTGTTGTTTAGAAAATTGGATTTACAAAATTATTCCTTGTATATCTTCCCGCAAACCATAAGAATAAATCCTAAAAAATGCTTTCTTTTTGTCCGCATCCGCAATGCTACCGTTCAGTAGTCCAGTCGACGACGATTCGTTCTTTTTCTCTGCAAAAATTGCACTTGATAAAATGTTATTGCCGAACAGCGCCAGCAGCGTGATGTCGCGCCCCGCCCGGCCCGGCCCCGCCCCGCCCCGCCTCGCCCCGCCTCGCCCCGCCCCGCCTATCAATAGCCGTGTCGCTTCCGGTCATCGGAACGGGCGGGCCGGACCCAACGGCGGAGCCAAAGCCGTGCCAACATGCCGCTCATTTCATTCAGAAAGCCTAGGCCTGTGCCTAGGCCTGTGCCTAGGCCTGTGCCTAGGCCTGTGCCTAGGCCTGTGCCTAGGCCTGTGCCTAGGCCTGTGCCTAGGCCTGTGCCTAGGCCTGTGCCTAGGCCTGTGCCTAGGCCTGTGCCTAGGCCTGTGCCTAGGCCTGTGCCTAGGCCTGTGCCTAGGCCTGTGCCTAGGCCTGTGCCTAGGCCTGTGCCTAGGCCTGTGCCTCACGCAAAGCACCCCTGGGAGGGAAGCAGAGGGCACACTCAGAAATTTGTGTCAAGTTAACGAGATTAATTTTTCTTTTGCATAATGAAACATGTGTAAGCGAGAAAGTGTTGTTGTACTGGAAATCAAAGCTTACGAATGTCGCTCACTTGCACTTGGTGAGTGAAAAAATTCGCTCACTTGTAGGTGTGCGAATGAAAAGTTGCTCGCTTGCTGAATTTATTCAAGTGAGTGAATACTCAAAGTTCGCTCACCCGCAAATAAGCGCAGTTTACGTTGACTAAAGGTCGAACTAAACTGATCAGAATGAGTTGAGGATGAAACGTAGTTTGCTTCGGGAAATGATGCCTGGAGGATGGGCTCTGTACTGGAGGAGGAGGAGGAGGAGGAGGACACTGTCAAAAATTACAACGGGAATTTTGACGGGATGGCCCGGTAATTTTTTAGCCGGTCTGAACCGTTTTTAAATTTACGGGACGACCGTACCAGAAAAATACGGACCTCCCCGTACATTCAAATTACGGACCGTCCCGTACACCAAAATTCCGTATTTTGTGTTTTATGACTCATTGAGCACTTCTGGTAAAAAATGGTCCTTGGACACTTTGCATCTAAGTAGGTACGGAAACGCTCGTAATTTTCGACTACGGTTTATCCCGTATTTTAGAGGTACGGACGGCTCCGTTAAAAAAAAAAATACGGTGCATTCCGTAGTTACTTCCGTAATATGCTACGGAATTTTTAACAGTGGAGGAGGAGGGTGCAAGCTTGCGCGAAAGAATGTCGGTTATTCGCTCGTTTCCCGCGGCGTGGCGGTGCTGCTCGGGGGCTCGTGTTTACGTAAGGTATTTTTTTTTTACCGTGTGTATGAGGGAGAGGGAGAGAGAGAGAGAGAGAGAGGGAGAGAGAGAGAGAGAGAGAGAGAGAGAGAGAGAGAGAGAGAGAGAGAGAGAGAGAGAGAGACCGCGGGCGCGCGTGTTTTGTGTATGTGTTTTCCCTTGGGGCGATCTGATGCGAGCAGCTTAACAACTGACTCCAGGATGATCGCGCCGCATCGGAACCGGATCGGCTGATTGGTCGAAGGTTAATCACTGGGTCACAGCGCCGCGCCGGTCGACCCGCGACTGAAGTGCTCTTCACGCTATCCAAACCAATGCACGGTCCACTGCGCGCCTGCGCGGCAGTCAAGACCCAAAATTAAAATATTGAAATATGCTCTGGTATTTCACTGAGGTGGCCTCCACTCTGCTTAGGAATGTACACAGGATTAAAAGATTATATGGATCAGACGGTGATGAAAAACCAGATTTTACGGACTATAAAATGTTAAACTTTAAGAATTTTCAATTATTTTATATGTATTTTGAATAAATATAGCTATTGCTTACACTGAGATTACACGTGGATTACAGGCTAAAGTGACATTCACCGTAGCTTACGGTGAAAATTCACCGTAAGCCACAGTGTTGCAGGGTTCACCGTATCTGACAGTGAAATTCACCGTAAGTTTTTTAGAGTGTGACCCGCCCGCTATGTCTTTCAGAATGCGCGCGCCCGCCGATGGCTTCCTCTTCGAAACGCAAGGCCAGCGACACTGACCCCGAGGGCGGCGGGGGCGGGGGCGGGGGGCGGCGGCGGCTGCTCCCCGCGAGGACCCCGACGACGCCCCTCGCCGCGTTGCTGTCCGAGGCCCTGGAGCGGCCGCTGTCGTGGCGGAAGGTCTCCGCCGACGGGCTGGACGTGGACTACTGCCGCCTGCTGGGGCGCGCCGCGGCTGACCGCACCCTCGCCGACCTGGAGCGCGAGGTGGACTACTTCACGGGGGAGCTGGCCCAGGTGTTCGTCTTCGGCAAGTGGCACGACATACCCCGCCAGCAGGTATGTAGAGTGGCATACCGTCCAAATGACGAGGGAAAGTGTTTGTCGATTGCGAGCAGTGTTGCCTTATAAGTAGGCAAAAAATCCCATGAATACACCTGTGTGAGGCAGACGGGTATCTCCGCCTGCCTCGGCAAACTGTCCACATATGAGACTACCTTTTGCCTAGAGGGCAGGTAGACATACCCGTCTTCCTCACATTGGTATAGGGTGAAATTTTGCCTGCTTATCTGGCGACACTGCGCCTGTAAGGTGGGCGTAAGGCGCTGCATTGCGCCTGTCACTTAGGCCAGACGCAGTGCGTCGCCGCCTCCCCGCCAGGCGCCAGGCGCGGCGTTGACGCCCTGCCCCAGCCCCCTGCCCTCGCTGTTGCAGTGTTCGTTCGGTGACGCCGGGCTGAGCTACAAGTTCTCGGGTCGGACTGTACCGGCGAGGCCCTGGCCGGAGCCGCTCCTCGCCCTGCGCGCCGCCGTCGAGAAGGCCTCCGGCACGAGCTTCAACTTCGTTCTCATCAACCGGTACGTGACAGCAGTACACTGTTCACGACATTGTAATTTTTACAATTTAATCTCGTAAATTTACGATATTTTTCATGGGAAATTTCCCGAAACAAATTTTACATATTTCATATTATATTGTCCATTTCTTCCGGAGCAGGTACCGCTCCGGCGCCGACCACATGGGGGAGCACCAGGACGCCGAGAAGGAGCTCGACCCCGCGGCGCCCATCGCCTCGCTGTCGCTCGGCCAGCCCAGGGACTTCGTCTTCAGGCACCGCGACGCGCGCCGCCCCCGGCCACAGAAGAAGGACATCCCTACGGGTGAGGGGAGGGGGGGAGGGAGGGGAGAGAGGGGAGGGAGGGCAGGGAAGGGGAGGTAGGGGAGGGAGGGGAGGGGAGGGAAGGGGAGGGGAGGGGAGGGGAGGGGAGGGGAGGGGAGGTGAGGGGAGGGGTCATGCACTCGCCCTGCGCTGGTGTTGTGTGTACGTGAAGGGCGCACTATTAAAACCTTGCGAACAATCGTTGCAAAAAAATAATAATAATAATAATAATAATAACTAATAATAATTGGAAGCTTTCCACTGCGAAGAAAAAGTTCGCATTGCAAACAAAATAGTTCGCAACGCTTCGCAAGCTTACGAACTTTTTACGCCTTACAAACAAAATAGTTTGCAGGCTGCGAAGAAATACTTCGCAATTACGAAGCAGCCAAATACTTCGCAACTTACGAAGGTTTTAACAGTGTGTCGGTGGCTTTTAAAGGGGCCTTCACTGGAAAAACTAACGACTTGTGCGTCACATCAATAGGTGTGACCAGTTTCGGTCGTAATTCGACCTCAATTTACGTCACACCATCACTGGGAAAAGAAATGTTACATGTGTTTATAAGTCACGCATACAATTGTGACGCTCTGATGAAGTCGCATGTATAGTGTGACTGTAGTTTTGGTCACGTTTGTGGTCCCACCTCCTATGTGTAACGCCGTATGTATAACCTGGAGCTGGCGTCTTTGCAGTGAAACTGACACTGGAACACGGATCTCTGCTCCTGATGAACCCACCCACCAATCAGTTGTGGTACCACTCGCTGCCGCCCCGCAAGACCTGCCCCGGCGTACGAGTCAACCTCACCTTCAGGCGTATGCTGGCGGCACCGTAACAGAAAGATACGGATGGTTTTCCTTCCCCTCAAGAAAATGTATGTAGGACTATACGTGTTCCCTTCAATAAATTTGCTTTCCGTGAAATTGTGTAAAACTTGACGCGCAATCCCGGCCGAAAATTGTTCATCTCACCGGGGGGACGTGCCTGTCTGTGGCCACAAAGTTGTGGCCACAACCGGCGCCCCCCACGGATAGGTATAATTCTGAAGGGTTGCTCTGCTCACTTTCGAGTGCTACCGGGCAAGGGGGCTGGTGGCAGGGCGTGGCTCCGATTTCGACTATTTAGTCCGAGGGGGCATCCACTCCCCATCCTAGTGTACACGGGATTTCTACTGATTTCACAAGATTTCTCTGAGATTTCATGAAATTTCTCTGAGATTTCATGAGATTTCATGAGATTTCATGAGATTTCATAAGATTTCTCTGAGATTTCATGAGATTTCACAAGATTTCAGTGAGATTTCATGAGATTTCTCAGTTAGATTTCCAAGGATTCATCGAGATTTCCGAGGATTTCATCGAGATTTCCGAAGATTTCATCGAGATTTCTGAGGATTTCATCGGGATTTCCGCAGGTTTGTACACAGGATTTCTCGAGTGGTTGCCCCCTCGATTTAGTCTCTCACAGGTAACAGTCTGCGGGCTCCATAATTAACGAATCAAGTCCAAGGAGCCCGATTAGAGACGCTACTTAGGAGAAATTCGCTTTGACGATGGCACTTCCCTCTGCTGCACTGTGCAAAACTTGTTTGCTGTACACCCCGGTTTTTGCTCCAATCAACCCTCGGGGGCTGGGGGTACATTAGTGTCCCCCTGCACATTCCCCGTCATTTTGATATCTAGGGGTCCAAATAAGGTAGACACCATTTTCTCAAAACAGCCATAGGCAGGCCCATGACTAAAAATGAATAAATTTTGATAAACATTGTCATGTGTCCTCGGGGGTAACTTCTCGCATTGGGCTCAAATTTCGTCCGTTTTGCTCTATCTCTTACCGTTTAAGCTGTAGGGTGGTATATCAACTTAAGCAGCGAGGAAAATTCGGCGTGGAAAAGTGTCGCTATTAGCTTCACCGGACTGCCCTCCTGCGTGCGGGGTGGGGCTTCGGTGGGGAGGGGTAGGTGGGCTAAAAATCGGCAAGGATTCCTAGGACTTGCAACGTGTTTTTTGGTCCCAGAAGAAGGTAACCTGTGAGTTTGGTCGAAATCAGAGACAATTTTTTTTCGACCGAAAATCGCAAAAACGCAAAGCCTTTGCATTTTTACTATTTTGTGTCGAATTTAAACTTGTCTCCAAAATGAAGGGGGTTGTGTAGGGGGACTCTTACGTACCCCTAGACCAACCCCCAAGGGTCAGTTCGTCCGAATAAACCCGGTTTGTCTGCGAGGAAATGCAGTATTCCTGATAGCACGCAATGTGTTCGGGCGAGGTGGCTTAGGGGCCTATTTCCTCACTAACGAAGTCCGGTATAGGACTCCTAGGACTTGCAATGTGTTTTTTGGTCCCAGAAGAAGGTAACCTGTGAGTTTGGTCAAAATCAGAGACAATTTTTTCGACCGAGAGTCGCAAAAACGCAAAGGCTATAGCCTTTGCATTTTTACGATTTTGGGTCGATTTTTTTTCTCTCTCCAAAATGACGCGGGTTGTACAGGGGGACTCTAATGTACCCCTAGACCAACCCCCAAGGGTCAGTTCGTCAGAAAACCCGGTTTGTCTGCGAGGGAATGCAGTGTTCCTAATAGCGCGCAATGTGTTCGGGCGAGGTGGCTTAGCGTAGGCCTGTTCGGTGGTGAGATTTCAGAACCGGTTTTAGGTGGTGGTAAACATCGGTATTGGAATCGGTGCACCGGTTTTATCAACCACCCGGTTTTTCTAATAACACCGGTTCTAAAAATGAAACCAGTTTTTTATTTACAACCGGTTTTAAGGTAACTGTTTAAAATTCTTAGTTTTTGCCAATACTGGTATTTTTATTGTGCTAAAAATAGAGAGTAAGAGGTATTTTATAATGTTTATACATTTAATATTTAATGAATGTTTATGTTAAAGTCAAAGCTTTCTTATTATGAAATTTAATCAAAGTATAGGACTTGGCGGTAGATATGGTATAAAGCATCGCATAACCAATTTATTTAGGGATAATCACAAGGTCCTGGTTAATTTTTAAGGAAATGTTTAAATCTCTGAATTTTTACCCGAATGATTACACGTCTGAGGCCTTTCTCAACCTCGCCCAGCTCCCGTTCCCCCTCCCGTCCCCATACGAAAAGGGCAGAGTAGTTGGTAACGGCTCATTAACATAGGGTGTCGTCGTCGAAGAGCCTATTAGTCTGCTGCATTCGGTTAAATACGATTTATCAAAGAAAAAATACAAAGCCGGTGATAGAGAAAAAAACGGTGTTGTCGCAAACACCGGTTCTGGGGGGTAAAACCGGTTGATTAAGGAAACCGGTACACCGTTTACCTTGATTTTAGAAACCGGTTCCAATTCAGCACCAGTTTTAAACCGGTATACCGGTTTTTGGAACAGGCCTAGCTTAGCGGCCTATTTTCTCACTAACGAAGTCCTGTATAGGACATGTAGGACTTGCTATGGGTTTTTAGGTCCCAGAAAGAGGTAACCTGAAACTGTGAGTTTGGTCGAAATACGAGACAATTTTTTTGCGACCGAAAATCGCAAAAACGCAAAGGCTATAGCCTTTGCATTTTTACAATTTCGTGTCGAATTTTTACTTATTTCCAAAGTGAAGGGGGTTTTGCAGGGGGACTTTCCCGTACCCCTAGACCAACCCCCAAGGGTCAGTTCGTCCGAATAAACCCGGTTTGTCTGCGAGGAAATGCAGTATTCCTGATAGCACGCAATGTGTTCGGGCGAGGTGGCTTAGGGGCCTATTTCCTCACTAACGAAGTCCGGTATAAAACTCCTAGGACTAGCAATGTGTTTTTTGGTCCCAGAAGAAGGTAACCTGTGAGTTTGGTCAAAATCAGAGACAATTTTTTTCAACCGACAATCGCAAAAACGCAAAGGCTATAGCCTTTGCATTTTTACGATTTTGGGTCGATTTTTTTTCTCTCTCCAAAATGACGGGGGTTGTACAGGGGGACTCTAACGTACCCCTAGACCAACCCCCAAGGGTCAGTTCGTCAGAAAACCCGGTTTGTCTGCGAGAGAATGCAGTGTTCCTAATAGCGCGCAATGTGTTCGGGCGAGGTGGCTTAGGGGCCTATTTTCTCACTAACGAAGTCCTGTATAGGACATGTAGGACTTGCTATGGGTTTTTAGGTCCCAGAAAGAGGTAACCTGAAACTGTGAGTTTGGTCGAAATACGAGACAATTTTTTTGCGACCGAAAATCGCAAAAACGCAAAGGCTATAGCCTTTGCATTTTTACAATTTCGTGTCGAATTTTTACTTGTTTCCAAAGTGAAGGGGGTTTTGCAGGGGTACTTTCCCGTACCCCTAGACCAACCCCCAAGGGTCAGTTCGTCCGAATAAACCCGGTTTGTCTGCGAGGAAATGCAGTATTCCTGATAGCACGCAATGTGTTCGGGCGAGGTGGCTTATAGGGGCCTATTTCCCCACTAACGAAGTCCGGTATAAAACTCCTAGGACTAGCAATGTGTTTTTTGGTCCCAGAAGAAGGTAACCTGTGAGTTTGGTCAAAATCAGAGACAATTTTTTTCAACCGACAATCGCAAAAACGCAAAGGCTATAGCCTTTGCATTTTTACGATTTTGGGTCGATTTTTTTTCTCTCTCCAAAATGACGGGGGTTGTACAGGGGGACTCTTAACGTACCCCTAGACCAACCCCAAGGGTCAGTTCGTCAGAAAACCCGGTTTGTCTGCGAGGGAATGCAGTGTTCCTAATAGCGCGCAATGTGTTCGGGCGAGGTGGCTTAGCGGCCTATTTTCTCACTAACGAAGTCCTGTATAGGACATGTAGGACTTCCTATGTGTTTTTTGGTCCCAGAAAGAGGTAACCTGAACCTGTGAGTTTGGTCGAAATACGAGACAATTTTTTTGCGACCGAAAATCGCAAAAACGCAAAGGCTATAGCCTTTGGATTTTACAATTTTGGTCGATTTTTTTCTCTCCAAAATGACGGGGGTTGTACAGGGGGACTCTAACGTACCCCTAGACCAACCCCCAAGGGTCAGTTCGTCCGAAAACCCGGTTTGTCTGCGAGGGAATGCAGTGTTCCTAATAGCGCGCAATGTGTTCGGGCGAGGTGGCTTAGCGGCCTATTTTCTCACTAACGAAGTCCAGTATAGGACTCTGAGGACTTGCTATGTGTTTTTTGGTCCCAGGAGAAGGTCCCCTGAACCTGTGAGTTTGGTCGAAATCCGAGACAATTTTTTTGCGACCGAAAATCGCAAAAACGCAAAGGCTATAGCCTTTGCATTTTAACGATTTTGGGTCGATTTTTTTTCTCTCTCCAAAATGACGGGGGTTGTACAGGGGGACTCTAACGTACCCCTAGACCAACCCCCAAGGGTCAGTTCGTCCGAAAACCCGGTTTGTCTGCGAGGGAATGCAGTGTTCCTAATAGCGCGCAATGTGTTCGGGCGAGGTGGCTTAGGGGCCTATTTTCTCACTAACGAAGTCCTGTATAGGACATCTAGGACTTGCTATGTGTTTATTGGTACCAGAAGGAGGTAACCTGTGAGTTTGGTCGAAATCAGAGACTATTTTTTTCGACCGACAATCGCAAAAACGCAAAGGCTATAGCCTTTGCATTTTTACAATTTCGTGTCGAATTTTTACTTGTTTCCAAAGTGAAGGGGGTTTTGCAGGGGGACTTTCCCGTACCCCTAGACCAACCCCCAAGGGTCAGTTCGTCCGAATAAACCCGGTTTGTCTGCGAGGAAATGCAGTATTCCTGATAGCACGCAATGTGTTCGGGCGAGGTGGCTTAGGGGCCTATTTCCTCACTAACGAAGTCCGGTATAAAACTCCTAGGACTAGCAATGTGTTTTTTGGTCCCAGAAGAAGGTAACCTGTGAGTTTGGTCAAAATCAGAGACAATTTTTTTCAACCGACAATCGCAAAAACGCAAAGGCTATAGCCTTTGCATTTTTACGATTTTGGGTCGATTTTTTTTCTCTCTCCAAAATGACGGGGGTTGTACAGGGGGACTCTAACGTACCCCTAGACCAACCCCCAAGGGTCAGTTCGTCAGAAAACCCGGTTTGTCTGCGAGGGAATGCAGTGTTCCTAATAGCGCGCAATGTGTTCGGGCGAGGTGGCTTAGCGGCCTATTTTCTCACTAACGAAGTCCTGTATAGGACATGTAGGACTTGCTATGGGTTTTTTGGTCCCAGAAAGAGGTAACCTGAACCTGTGAGTTTGGTCGAAATACGAGACAATTTTTTTGCGACCGAAAATCGCAAAAACGCAAAGGCTATAGCCTTTGCATTTTTACGATTTTGGGTCGATTTTTTTTCTCTCTCCAAAATGACGGGGGTTGTACAGGGGGACTCTAACGTACCCCTAGACCAACCCCCAAGGGTCAGTTCGTCCGAAAACCCGGTTTGTCTGCGAGGGAATGCAGTGTTCCTAATAGCGCGCAATGTGTTCGGGCGAGGTGGCTTAGGGGCCTATTTTCTCACTAACGAAGTCCTGTATAGGACATCTAGGACTTGCTATGTGTTTTTTGGTCCCAGAAGGAGGTAACCTGTGAGTTTGGTCGACATCCGAGACAATTTTTTTGCGACCGAAAATCGCAAAGAACGCAAAGGCTACGCTAGACCAAGGGTGCGCCTGGGAATAATTTGCCAAGCCCAGACTCGCGCCTGGAAAGTTCCAAAAGCGCCTGGAAACCCGGACATTTGTTTTGCCGTGCAAATACGCTGATTTTGCCGGTATCGCTCCTCGCCCCCGACCCAGCCCAGGGCGTTTCTGACCCCTGCGTAGACACTCGGCTAGGTTCGGCATGTGTTCAGGGACACTCGGGTACATTGGGCATGTGTTCGGGGACACTCGAGGAGGTTCAGCATGGTTCGGAAAAACTCGGTTATGTTCGTGTTCGGGGTGTGCTCGGGAACACTTTTTCCTTTCTTTCGTTTCTAGAACATTTCTTCTTGAGTGCATTAAGAACATGTTCTTGGAAAAGATTTCTACTAACCTGGCATGCAAATCAGTTGAGTACAATATACAGGGTGACTTTTTTCCGACTTAATATATTTCAAGGGCGTGTAGGGGGTGCCTAGGGAAGCGTTTTGATATAGGACACTTGGGGTCGGAAATGAAAATTGGCGGCGCTACGCTAAATTTAAATTTGAAAAAATTGCGCCGGAAGGAAGGCAAACCACCCTTGAGGTGGGACTTAGCGGACGACGGGGTAGGGCCAGCGGGGTGGCCTTACCCTTTTCGCCATCCCCCGCCCGGGCGAGGCCACGGGTCCTGACGAAACCGCGGGGGTGACCGCGGGTCCTCGCGGAACTGTGAGGGGTTGCCGCGGCTCCTAGTGGAACCGCAGAATATGTTCGCGGGTCACTGGTGAACGGCTCCCGATATGCGGGGGATGGCTACAGGGGTAAGGCTACCCCACTGGCCCTACCCTCTCGCCCGCGAAACTCCGCCTTACGCGTGGGTTGCCTACCTTCCGGCGCAATTTTTCAAATTTAAATATTGCGTAGCACCGCCAATTTTTATTTCCGACCCTAAGTGTTCTATATCGAAACACTTCTCCAGGCACCCCCTACACGCCCCCGAAATATATTAAGTCGGAAAAAAGTCACCCTGTATACTCCCACTCAAGCGCATTTTACACTCACTCGGAGAATAATGTTCTTTCTCGAAGTACAGTTTCTACTCAGTAAGTGGTAAAGTGAGAGGACACTATGTACTTAGATCGAGTATAAAGTGTACCCCATGCAACCAACCTTAAAATGTACTTAAACCAAGAAGAATGTTCTTCGTCCAAGAACACGCTTTTCTGAGTGCAGCGGCGTCAGGGCCGTGCTCGTCGCGACGGCCTCGGCCACTCTGCGCGTGTACCGCGGCCTGGCCGCCGACGGTCGCACCCCCTTCCCCTCCTGCCTCAGCTGACAGCGGCAACGCCGTCGGCGACCAGGACGCGAACGGCCACCTCACGGCCGCGTCCTCCGCGTTGACCCGGAACACCTCGTCCACGCACCACGCACGACCGTCGGCGTCAGGCGCTGCCAGGAACACCTCGCTGTCCAGGCGAAGCGCTCAGGCGGCGTGGCGGGGCGTTCCCTCCGCTCAGGTGCCGCGGCGCGCCGTGCACCACCCGCCACACGTGGCTGGCGTCGAACATCGCCCTGTCGCCCTGGACGAGCGGGAAGCGTCAGGCGACGTGTTCAGAGAGCTAGCTAGGGCGCCGTGCCCGCGCCGCGCCGCTCACCGGGTCGAACCAGGCCGGCGGCTCGCTGGCGTCCATCACCACCCCGACGTAGGACCGGCCGCGCGTGTCCAGGACGCCGGCGACGGGCAGCGAGCCCGCGGCCCCGGACCCCTGGGAGCGGCCGTCCTCGGCAAGGCCGCGGTACACGCGCAGAGTGGCTGCGGCCGTCGCGACGAGCACACGAGCACGGCCCTGACGCCGCGGCGCGCCGGGGCGGTAGGCAGCGCCGCAGTGGCCCGCAGGCGCGCGCGGATGGTTGCCTACCTGCGGCCACCTCCCTGCCGAGCGGCGAGGTCTCTGCCACAGGATAACTAGAGAGACTCAGGGGGAGAGAGGCGTCAACTCTCCGCGCGAGAAGCGCCGTGATTGGACGATACCGACCTGAGCGCGGCGAGTTGACGCCGCTCTCCCTCCGAGTCTCTTTAAGGATAACTAACCCCGTGGGTTTGGAACCACACATTTAGACGGTTCAGCCGAAAAACGGCGTATTATGTTAAATTTTTGTATTACTTTATGAAAGAGGACAATGACTGTCAACAGAACGATACATTATTTCTAAGCCCATCGCGGTAACAATGTTTGCCTCCGGTAAGTGGCAATTTTTCGTGATTTAGATGACAAATTTTAATTTCGTTGATCGAAAGAATGCAGTCACTCCCCCCCACGGTGGCAGTGCATGATCCACATTCTCTACAGTCCCAGAGGAATCAAAATCAAACATCAACTTGCAAGCCTTGTGCATGACTGTATTTTCACAATTTGGAGTCCTAATAAAACAAAAGCAGCTACATAAAAAAAAACAACAAGAAAACATAATACATAATCCGTGTTTGGAACAGATACATTTCAACTATTCACTTATAGAAGAAAACCTAATGCTACAGGCTGCATGTTAAATATCACCACTAGAGTCCAGAACACACTTTGCAAACCACGTCAATATTGTTCTTGAGAGACTCCCGGAAAGACCGAAGCTGCATCAGGCAGTCACCGACATGGTCGCATTTCAGATTAGGCCGAGACAAGACGAGCTGCTCCAAGGCCGGCAAGCCGATCGCCGCCAAGTCCTCACCCAGGTGGGGGAAGTAATACCCCTTGAGATGAAGTTCATGGGCGCCACAGAACACTGTAAGCACCCGCAGTGACTGAGCATGGGCGCGGATCAAAGACAGTGCGGTGGACCAGCGGGTCTCATAAAAAATAACGTTTAGCCACACGACCCCAGCGTGCAGCGCGGGGGCCGGGAGGAAGCTTATATTTGTGCCAAGGTAATTCCACATCATGAGGCTCCGCAGCCTAGGCATGCAAGCCACACAGCGCAGCTGGTTCTCTTTCGGCCGGTTTATCTCGAGCTCCTCCAGCTGCAAGGGTAGGTCCGGGTAGTCCTGAACTTTCTTGTCACATGTCACCATCAGCCTCTTCAGAGATTTCATCTTCACCATCTCCTCCATGAAGCTCGGTGGAGCGACGTCCAGGATCTCCAGCTCCTCGAGCTGCGGCGCCAGGACGCGCAACAGCACCTCCGAGCCACTGCCCGTCAAGTTCCTGAGGGAGCGGGCGTGCACCCAGCGTTTGCTTTTGAGAATGTCATTCACCTTCAAACTGTCACCGTCAAGGTCAGATTCATGATCAATTGTGAGGACAGAAATCCCTGGCGGCCCGACGAATGGTTTGTCTTCGGCCTGGAGAGCTTCGTCACTCTGGTCGGAGTCCTCTTGCTCCACCGCCTCCCCGCGCTGGTCGCCATCCTGGTGAGGGGTCTTGGCGTCGACGGCGGCCTCGAGGGATGAAGGCTGTGCATCGCCGTCAGGCTGGACAGGACGGCTCACTGTGTCGCCGTCGTCCTGGCGGGGGGAGCGACCAGCCTCGGCACTGCCATCACCCTGGAGGAAATAAGAACCGGGTTACGACCGCACGCACGCACAGACACAATCCCGCCCGAGCCTCCGCATCGGTGACGCATGACGCACCTTCTCCAGGCGGCCGTCCGCTCGCAGCTGCAGCAGGAGAAGATGCCCGACCGGGCCGAGCTCCTCGAAGGCCTTCCAGACGGTCCCGTCCTCCTCCACCGCAACCAGGCTGCTCTTGGGAACGGACATCAGCCTGAGGCCGTCCACCAGCTGCTCGGCCTGCTTCAGCACGACCTCGCCTGCGCCTGCGCCCGCCTCCCCGCGCCGCAGCTCCTCAAGGGCCTGGTTCATCTGCATGACCTGGATGGCTGAAGATTCCTGCAGCTGTTTGAGGACCGATATTGCAGTGGGCACCACCTTGTCCAGCTGCGCAACAAGTTTCTTTCCAGCAGCAATGCCACGCTCCAGCTGCTGAACCTGATGCTCATGCTCTCTGCTGGGCGTTTCCTTTTTCATATGCTGGATCACAAAGATGTCAACAATTTTATTTTTAAATTTCAGAATAGTTTTCTTTTCATAAATGTTTATTTGTCCTATGACAAAATGTAAAACTAATGGAAAAAAAAAGAACTTTCTGAAATTTCTAAAAAAACATTTTAAAAAAATGTTTTACATCCAGATCAAAAGATTAATGCTTACTTTTATGCAAAGTGGACACTTCCTTTCCAAATCAGGATTTGACACACAAGCTTCACAAATAGTATGTCCACAGGTCAAACTTTTACGGTGATGATCGGACAAGTCAAACTCCAAACAGCATTTGTCGCTTTGGAGATCAATCTGAAACACAAGCGTACAAATAAATTTTACGAGTGGTTCGATCTACCTTGAGATTAAGAAAAACATACAGCTTATAACAATTTTGTCCCACAGGATATAACTTTGTGATCACTCCCCGTCAAAATAAATTAAGATCAGATTTTACTGCTTTTATATTAACAAATATTATATTAGGATAGGTTGTCCAGAACAAGCAATGGAGCTTTGACATGAATACTATCATATTACTACTTCACTTACATCAATGGAGCGCTTCGTCATTTTTGTGCAGTATAACACCAGTCAGCAGTCAGGAATCAATGGATCTTGGGTATAAACACTTGACTAATGACAACAGGTGGTTGCTCTGCATAAAGAAACACAAATACTTAAAAGACTAGCAGCAGGTTATAAACATCAATAGTTCTGAAAATTTCTTGACACCAACGCAATAATTATTCGGCGATTGCTGATATGTTTTCCCCCCGAAAACGTAAGTTCTCGATCAGGTTAGAAGGAGACGATAATTCAAACAAAACAAAACGCCTAAAGCGTGTTGGCGGCTGCTGTTTTGCTCTCTTCGCGGCAGCGGACGGACACCGACATGCTATTGCTAACGTGCTGTACTTGTCCAACTTAGAGAGTGACTTTCGCAGTAGCAAATAAAACGTGCAATATAGTGCCTGTGCATTCATTTGACGAGAGCGTGTAGTAGTACTGTGGTTTCTGATACGACCTGGATAGAAGGTTTGGACAACAAAATACTGCAGCAAAGTAAGCAGAGACACCGATGCTTTAAAGTCAGAACAAGTTTTGAGAACAAATCAAATTTTTTTAAAAGCTTGTACTCATTTGGTGTGGGTAATTTGTTATTTTGCAACAACTTTAACTGAATTTGTGAACATGGTCTTTCAGCTATTTTGGCAAATTTCATGCAGTACTTATACATTCTTCCTCCTCCAATGTGCGACTAAATTGTGTTGTTACACTTCTTGTCCCTGTAGCCTAAAATTTTGCTCTTTGAGATAAAATGTTTTTTTTTGGAATAGGCTTTCACCTTTTTTTTTTTTTTTTTTTTTTTTTAATTTTGACTTAGTAGGATATATAACACGGAAATTAATTTGCTTTGAGAATCCAAACAAACAAACAATCAAACAACTCCATGAGCCAATACACAATAGTTGTGATTCGTTTTGTGTTTTTGTTGCAAATTTATAAAGTAATTTTTAATTTATTTATAAAAAATATTTGTCCTCTGGAAAATTTATATGTTTTAGAGGGGCACATAACAAGTCCAACAAACTTGGAACGACCAAAATCCCAGCATGGGACTTTGAGTTATAAGAGTTACGCTTTTACTAAAAATTTTAGGTTTTTTAAGGTATTAGAACTTTTTTCCACTCAAATGGGACATGTGATACCATTTTCTGGATCAGAGGAAGGAAAAGGCTATGCCCTAACTGTATCAGAGCTATAGTGTAGAAGGAAGACCTACTTGAGTGTGTCTCATAACATTTTCCGCTGCTTTGATCTAAAATTTTAAGTGTCGGGCTAACTGCTAAACCGTTTGAGCTAAAAGCCTCAAATTTGGCATGGGACCTATACTAATGACCCTGATCAAACACTGAGGTAGAAAACAAATTGGTGACTTCAACCAAAATTTTTGGTGGTTTGAGCTGGAGTTCTACTTATACCTGCCCTCTCTAAAGTCCGACTAAATTGTGTTGTTACATTTCTTGTCCCTGTAACCTAAAATTTTGCTGATTGAGATCAACATTATTTGCTGTTAATTTTGCTTTTACTTTCTATTACAAAATGGATTTAGTAGGGTATTTATTATGGATATTAATTGGCTTTGAGAATCCAAACAAACAACTCCATGATCCAATATACAATAATTGTGATCCGTTTTGTGTTTGTGTTTCAGATGGATTTGAAGTGTAGTATTTGCGTTGTCGAGTTTGACCTGAACTATCATCGCCCAAAGAGCTTGCCATGCGGGCACACATTTTGTAAAAAATGTGTGCAGAATCCAGATTTGGATCAGAAGTGCCCAAGCTGCAGAAAGGTCAGTGGACTTAAAACATATTATGATCAGAACTATTATTTAAGTGTAAAGCAGACTTGACATAAAACATAATTTTTTTATCCGTGTCTTATAAAAATCTGTTTGTGAGATGTCATGAACTCCCTGAAGATGTGCTTCGTTCTCATTGATCATTCTTGCACTCCCACAGGTTCTGGTGTCTGAGCCAGTTGACAACATCTTTGTGATCCAGCATATGGAAAAGGGAACGCCCAGCAGAGAGCATGAGCAGCAGGTTCAGCAGCTGGAGCGTGGCATTGCTGCTGGAAGGAAACTTGTTGCGCAGCTGGGCAAGGTGGTGCCCACTGCAATATCGGCCCTCAAGCAGCTGCAGGAATCGTCAGCCATCCAGGTCATGCAGATGAACCAGGCCCTTGAGGAGCTGCGGCGCGGGGAGGCGAGCTGCAGGCGCAGGCGCAGGCGCAGGCGAGGTCGTGCTGAAGCAGGCCGAGCAGCTGGTGGACGGCCTCAGGCTGATGTCCGTTCCCAAGAGCAGTTTGGTTGCGGTGGAGGAGGACGGGACCGTCTGGAAGGCCCCCGAGGAGCTCGGCCCGGTCGGGCATCTTCTCCTGCTGCAGCTGCGAGCCGACGGCCGCCTGGAGAAGGTGCGTCATGCGTCACCGATGCGGAGGCTCGGGCGGGACTGTGTCTGTGCGTGTGGTCTTAACCCGGTTCTTATTTCCTCCAGGGTGATGGCAGTGCTGCGGCTGGGCGTTCCCCCCGCCAGGTTGACGGCGACACAGTGAGCTGTTCTGTCCAGCCTGACGGCGATGCACAGCCTTCATCCCACGAGGCTGCCGTCGACGCCAAGACCCCTCTCCAGGATGGCGACCAGCGCGGGGAGACGATGAAGCAAGAGGACTCCGACCAGAGTGACGAAGCTCTCCAGGCCGAAGACAACCCTTTCGTCGGGCCGCCAGGGATTTCTGTCCTCACAATCAATCATAAATCTGACCTTGATGGTGACAGTTTGAAGGTGAATGACATTCTCAAAAGCAAACGCTGGGTGCACGCCCGCTCCCTCAGGAACTTGAAGGGCAGCGGCTCGGAGGCGCTGCTGCGCGTCCTGGCGCCGCAGCTCGAGGAGCTGGAGATCGTGGGCGTCGCGCCACCGAGCGTCATGGAGGAGGTCGCGAAGATGAAGTCGCTGAAGAGGCTGATGGTGAAATGTGACGAGAAAGTTCAGGACTACCCGGACCTACCCTTGCAGTTGGAGGAGCTCGATATAAACTTCCCGAAGGAGAACCAGCTGCGCTGTGTGGCCCGCATGCTTAGGCTGCGGAGCCTCCTGGTGTGGAATTACCATGGCAGAAATATCAATTTCCTACCCGCCCCCTCGCGGCATGCTGGACTGGTGTGGCTAATGGTTTGTTTTAATGACCTTCACACGTCCACCGCGCTGTCATTGATCCGCGCCCATGCTCAGTCACTGCGGGTGCTTACAGTGTTCTGTGGCGCCTATGAACTTCATCAGAAGGGGTTTTACTTCCCCAACCTGGCTGAGGACTTGGCGGCGATCGGCGTGCCGGCCTTGGAGCAGCTCGTCTTGGTTCGGCCAAAGTGGAAATGCGACCAGGTCGCTGACTGTCTGGTGCAGCTTCGGTCTTTCCGAGAGTCTCTCAAAAACAATGTTGACGTGATTTGCAAAGTGTGTTCTAGACTGCAGTAATGATATCCAACATACAGCATGAAGCATAAGGTTTTCTTCTATATGAGGATAGTTAAAATGTTTCAGTTCCAAACCAAGAATGTATTATGTTTTCTTGTAATTTTTTTATGTAGCCGCTTTTGTTTTATTAGAACTGTTATTTCCGACAATAAAGTCATGCATAAAGTTCAATTTCGATATCGATTCCTCTGGTACTGTTGGGAATGTGGATTGTCGGCTGTATCGGAAAAGGGGAAGGGGGGGGGGGGAGATTTCGGATTTGCATTGTTTCGATGGACGAAATCAAAATTTGTCATGTAAATCACGAAAACTTGCCACTAACAGGAGGCAGATATTAGTGTAACCAAGATGGGCTAAGAAATAATGTATCGTTCTCTAGACGATAATTATACCCTTTCATAGAGTAAAACAAAAATATACTGGAATAGCGCCATTCCAAACCCACTGGGTTAGTTTTCCTGTAGCAGAAACCTCGCCGCTCGGTACGGCAGGGAGGTGGCCGCAGGTAGGCAACCAGCCACGCGCGCCTGTGGTGGCGTATTTAGTTAAGACGCGCTTGGCCCAGAGCGCGACGGCGCGGCGAGAGCGAGCGCGAGAGCGCGGCTCGGGAGCAGGGAGGGGAGGGAGGGGGCATACGAGCCGCGCTCTCGCGCCGCGCCGTCGCGCTCTGGGCCAAGCGCGTCTTAGCTAAATACGCCATGGGTCGCTGCGGCGCTGCCTATTTGCCTATCGCCCTGGCGCGCAGCGGCGTCAAGGCCGTGCTCGTCGCGACGGCCTCGGCCACTCTGCGCGTGTACCGCGGCCTGGCCGCCGACGGTCGCACCCCCTATCCCCTCCTGCCTCAGCTGACAGCGGCAACTCCGTCGGCGACCAGGACGCGAACGGCCACCTTACGGCCGCGTCCTGCGCGTTGACCCGGAACACCTCGTCCACGCACCACGCACGGCCGTCGGCGTCAGGCGCTGCCAGGAACACCTCGCTGTCCAGGCGGAGCGCCCAGGCGGCGGGGCGGGGCGGGGCGTTCCCTCCGTTCAGGGGCCGCGGCCTGCCCTGCACCACCAGCCACACGTGGCTGGCGTCGAACATCACCCGGTCGCCCTGGACGAGCGGGAGGCGTCAGGCGACGTGTTCAGAGAGCTAGGGCGCCGTACTCGCGCCGCGCCGCTCACCGGGTCGAACCAGGCCGGCGGCTCGCTGGCGTCCATCACCACCCCGACGTAGGAACGCCCGCGCGTTAGGGTGGTCCAAAAAAAAAAAATAGGCGTGGTTCGGGTCTCAGATGATAGATTTTATCTAGAAAACACGTTTGGACTTGGTCCGAGGTCCGTACGACGAAGGGCGGCTGAGCGCAGGGCACTTTTTGGTTGGGCCCCGCGGCGCGCCCGAAGCGGACTCTCAGCTTGTACGCCTCGCCCTGCGCGCCCCGCGCGGCAGGCGGTCGCAGCTAAGTGCTGAGGTGAGTCCCTAGTGGTCCTACTTTCGATCCGACAAGAAAAATCTGAGATCGGCGCACCCACGTCGCCTCCAGGGGCGTAAGTGTCCCGAAACACACTACTCGATTTTAACGGATAAGTAACGAACATAAGAGGGGTCGAAAAAGGTACCGTTGGGTCCGCCAGACCATGCCTTTCCAACGCTGCACCGCATGCCAATAACACTCATCCGGTTTGGGCGTTAATGAAGAAAAACGCTTCTTGCGCGCTAATCCGCCTGCCAACTAGGCAGCCCAAATGCACGCGTGTATAGCTTTTGCCTACTTAGCAGGCGGATACGGACGAAAGGAGCGTTTTTCTCCATTAACGCCCAAACCGGGTGAGTGTTATTGGCATGCGGTGCGGCGTTGGAAAGGCATGGTCTGGCGGACCCAACGGTACCTTTTTCGACCCCTCTTATGTTCGTTACTTATCCGTTAAAATCGAGTAGTGTGTTTCGGGACACTTACGCCCCTGGAGGCGACGTGGGTGCGCCGATCTCAGATTTTTCTTGTCGGATCGAAAGTAGGACCACTAGGGACTCACCTCAGCACTTAGCTGCGACCGCCTGCCGCGCGGGGCGCGCAGTAGGCTGTCCCAAAAAAAAATCGATACCCCCGGACCCTCCTAAAATGAAAGTACATGTCCTGACAGTCACGGCAAGCACGGTGGCAGGCCTGTGCGACGAGTAGAACCATAGGCGCATCGCCTTCAAAGTTTCTTCTCACTTTTCGCGCCTTTCTCGGTTACCATGCGTTCGGGCCCACCGAGCGCTGACCGCGCCGCCGGTGACGACGCCCGGTTGTGTGGTGACTCTCAAGGGTAAGTACTAACCATCCGACTCGTTGACAACCCCCTCCCCCACCCCCCTTGGGATCTAGGGCGTAAGTGATTCGTACGGGGTTATGCCCCTCGTATATGACTACCGTTGATCGTAGCCGACTGCCGATTGCGCGAAAACGTAGCCGAGCCATAGGCCCTTCGAACCCCACATAGCGTGCCCGTAACGATTTTCTTCGTTCGCGGAAATATCGAGAAGAAGCGCCGGAGCGGCGCGCGACGCATTCAAACCGAGCGCGCGAAACAATGGCGCTGGCCTGGCGGGAAGCAGTACATTGCGTTCGCAGCATCGTTGTTCCCCGCCCGGCCCTGCCCAAGCGAGAAACGAGCATAAACTCAAAGGTACTCAACCGTCACCCGCCCCCGCCGCCCGCCATCCGCGGCCCCGCACTGTACTGCTTCCCCCCAGGCCAGCGCCATTGTTTCGCGCGCTCGGTTTGAATGCGTCGCGCGCCGCTCCGGCGCTTCTTCTCGATATTTCCGCGAACGAAGAAAATCGTTACGGGCACGCTATGGGGGGTTCGAAGGGCCTATGGCTCGGCTACATTTTCGCGCAATCGGCAGTCGGCTACGATCAACGGTAGTCATACACGAGGGGCATAACCCCGTACGAATCACTTACGCCCTAGATCCCAAGGGGGGTGGGGGAGGGGGTTGTCAACGAGTCCGATGGTTAGTACTTACCCTTGAGAGTCACCACACAACCGGGCGTCGTCACCGGCGGCGCGGTCAGCGCTCGGTGGGCCCGAACGCATGGTAACCGAGAAAGGCGCGAAAAGTGAGAAGAAACTTTGAAGGCGATGCGCCTATGGTTCTACTCGTCGCACAGGCCTGCCACCGTGCTTGCCATGACTGTTAGGGCGTGTACTTTCATTTAAGGAGGGTCCGGGTCAAATCCACGACTTTGACCCTCAAAATGGGACAGCCTAGCGCGCAGGGCGAGGCGTACAAGCTGAGAGTCCGCTTCGGGCGCGCCGCGGGGCCCAACCGAAAAGTGCCCTGCGCTCAGCCGCCCTTCGTCGTACGGACCTCGGACCAAGTCCAAACGTGTTTTCTAGATAAAATCTATCATCTGAGACCCGAACCGCGCCTATTTTTTACCTCGACCTCTAAAGTGGACCACCCTACCGCGCGTGTCCAGGACGCCGGCGACGGGCAGCGAGCCCGCGGCCCCGGACACCTGGGAGCGGCCGTCCTCGGCCAGGCCGCGGTACACGCGCAGAGTGGCTGCGGCCGTCGCGACGAGCACGGCCCTCACGCCGCGGCGCGCCGGGGCGGTAGGCAGCAATTTCGTTGATCGAAAGAAGGCAAAGTCACTCCCCCGCCCCCGGGTGGCAGTGCATGATCCACATTCTCTACAGTCCCAGAGGAATCAATATCAAACATCGACTTGCAAGCCTTGTGCATGACTGTATTTTCACAATTTGGAGTCCTCTAATAAAACAAAAGCAGCTACATATAAAAACAACAAGAAAACAAAATACCAAATCCCTGTTTGGAACTGAAACATTTTAACTATCACTTATAGAAGAAAACCTAATGCTACATGCTGTATGTTAGATATGGAGTCCGGAACACGCTTTGCAAACCACGTTAATGTTGTTTTTGAGAGACTCTCGGAAAGACCGAAGCTGCACCAGACAGTCACCGACCTGGTCGCATTTCAGATTAGGCCGAGACAAGACAAGCTGCTCCAAGGCCGACAAGCCGATCGCCGCCAAGTCCTCACCCAGGTGGGGAAAGTAATACCCCTTCTGATGAAGTTCATAGGCGCCACAAGGCACTTGAAGCACCCGCAGTGACTGAGCATGGGCGCGGATCAAAGACAGTGCGGTGGACCAGCGGGTCTCATGACAAATAACGTTTAGCCACACGACCCCAGCGTGCAGCGCGGAGGCCGGGAGGAAGCTTATATTTGTGCCGAGGTAATTCCACATCTTGAGGCTCCGTAGCCTAGGCATGCAAGCCACACAGCGCAGCTGGTTCTCCTTCGGGAAGTTTATCTCGAGCTCCTCCAGCTGCAAGGGTAGGTCCGGGTAGTCCTCAACTTCCTTGTCACATGTCACCATCAGCCTCTTCAGGGATTTCATCTTCGCCACTTCCTCCATAAAGCTCGGTGGCGCGTCGCCCGCAATCTCCAGCTCCTCGAGCTGCGGCGCCAGGACGCGCAGCAGCACCTCCGAGCCACTGCCCGTCAAGTTCCTGAGGGAGCGGGCGTGCACCCAGCGTTTGCTTTTGAGAATGTCATTCACCTTCAAACTGTCACCGTCAAGGTCAGATTTATGATCAATTGTGAGGACAGAAATCCCTGGCGGCCCGACGAATGGTTTGTCTTCGGCTTGGAGAGCTTCGTCACTCTGGTCGGAGTCCTCTTGCTCCACCGCCTCCCCGCGCTGGTCGCCATCCTGGTGAGGGGTCTTGGCGTCGACGGCGGCCTCGAGGGATGAAGGCTGTGCATCGCCGTCAGGCTGGACAGGACGGCTCACTGTGTCGCCGTCGTCCTGGCGGGGGGAGCGACCAGCCTCGGCACTGCCATCACCCTGGAGGAAATAAGAACCGGGTTACGACCGCACGCACGCACAGACACAATCCCGCCCGAGCCTCCGCATCGGTGACGCATGACGCACCTTCTCCAGGCGGCCGTCGGCTCGCAGCTGCAGCAGGAGAAGATGCCCGACCGGGCCGAGCTCCTCGAGGGCCTTCCAGACGGTCCCGTCCTCCTCCACTGCAACCAAACTGCTCTTGGGAACGGACATCAGCCTGAGGCCGTCCACCAGCTGCTCGGCCTGCTTCAGCACGACCTCGCCTGCGCCCGCCTCCCCGCGCCGCAGCTCCTCAAGGGCCTGGTTCATCTGCATGACCTGGATGGCTGACGATTCCTGCAGCTGTTTGAGGACCGATATTGCAGTGGGCACCACCTTGTCCAGCTGCGCAACAAGTTTCTTTCCAGCAGCAATGCCACGCTCCAGCTGCTGAACCTGATGCTCATGCTCTCTGCTGGGCGTTTCCTTTTTCATATGCTGGATCACAAAGATGTCAACAATTTTATTTTTAAATTTCAGAATAGTTTTCTTTTTATAAATGTTTATTTGTCCTATGACAAAATGAAAAACTAATGGAAAAAATAAGAACTTTCTGAAATTTCTAAAAAAAACATTTTAAAAAAATGTTTTACATCCAGATCAAAAGATTAATGCTTACTTTTATGCAAAGTGGACACTTCCTTTCCAAATCAGGATTTGACACACAAGCTTCACAAATAGTATGTCCACAGGTCAAACTTTTACGGTGATGATCGGACAAGTCAAACTCCAAACAGCATTTGTCGCACTGGAGATCAATCTGAAACACAAGCGTACAAATAAATTTTACGAGTGGTTCGATCTACCTTGGGATTAAGAAAAACATACAGCTTATAACAATTTTGTCCCACAGGGTATAACTTTGTGATCACTCCCCGTCAAAATAAATTAAGATCAGATTTTACTGCTTTTATATTAACAAATATTATATTAGGATAGGTTGTCCAGAACAAGCAATGGAGCTTTGACATGAATACTATCATATTACTACTTCACTTACATCAATGGAGCGCTTCGTCATTTTTGTGCAGTATAACACCAGTCAGGAATCAATGGATCTTGGATATAAGCACTTGACTAATGACAACAGGTGGTTGCTCTGCATAAAGAAACACAAATACTTAAAAGACTAGCAGCAGGTTATAAACATCAATAGTTCTGAAAATTTCTCGACACCAACGCAATAATTATTCGGCGATTGCTGATATTTTTTTCCCCAGAAAACGTAAGTTCTGGATCAGGTTAGAAGGAGACGATAATTCAAACAAAACAAAACGCCTAAAGCGTGTTGGCGGCTGCTGTTTTGCTCTCTTCGCGGCAGCGGACGGACACCGACATGCTATTGCTAACGTGCTGTACTTGTCCAACTTAGAGAGTGACTTTCGCAGTAGCAAACAAAACGTGCAATAAAGTGCCTGTGCATTAATTTGACGAGAGCGTGAAGTAGTACTGTGGTTTCTGATACGACCTGGATAGAAGGACTGGACAACAAAATACTGCAGCAAAGTAAGCAGAGACACCCATGCTTTAAAGTCAGAAAAAGTGTTGAAAACAAATCATATTTTTTTAAAAGCTTGTACTTATTCGGTGTGGGTAATTTGTTATTTTGCAACAACTTTAACTGAATTTGTGAACATGGTCTTTCAGCTATTCTGGCAAATTTCATGCAGTAATTATACATCCTTCCTCCTCCAAAGTGCGACTAAATTGTGTTGTTACACTTCTTGTCCCTGTAGCCTAAAATTTTGCTCTTTGAGATCAAAATGTTTTTTGATTTAGCTTTCACTTTTTCTTTTCTTTTTTTTTTTTTTTTTTTTAAATTTTGACTTAGTAGGATATATAACACGGAAATTAATTTGCTTTGAGAATCCAAACAAACAAACAATCAAAACAACTCCATGTTCAATACACAATAATTGTGATCCGTTTTGTGTTTTTGTTGCAAATTTATAAAGTAATTTTTATTTTATTTATAAAAAATATTTGTCCTCTGGAAAATTTATGTGTTTTAGAGGGGCACATAACAAGTCCAACAAACTTGGAACGACCAAAATCCCAGCATGGGACTTTGAGTTTTAAGAGTTACGCTTTTACTAAAAATTTTAGGTTTTTTAAGGTATTAGAACTTTTTGCAAATAAAATGGGACATGTGATACCATTTTCTGAATCAGAGGAAGGTAAAAGCTTTATCCTAACTGTATCAGAGCTATAATTTAGAAGTAACACCTACATAAGTGTTTCTCATAACATTTTCCGCTACTTTTATCTAAAATTGGAAGTGTGGGGCTAACTTCTAAACCGTTTGAGCTACAAGCCTCAAATTTGGCATGGGGCCTCTACTAATGACCCTGATCGAACACTGAGGTAAAAAAAAGATTGGTGACTTCGACCAAAATTTTTGGCGGTTTTGAGCTGGAGTTCTACTTATACCTGCCCTCTCTAAAGTCCGACTAAATTGTGTTGTTACATTTCTTGTCCCTGTAACCTAAAATTTTGCTGATTGAGATCAACATTATGTGCTGTTAATTTTGCTTTTACTTTCTATTACAAAATGGATTTAGTAGGGTATTTAACATGGATATTAATTGGCTTTGAGAATCCAAACAAACAACTCCATGATCCAATATACAATAATTGTGATCCGTTTTGTGTTTGTGTTTCAGATGGATTTGAAGTGTAGTATTTGCGTAGTCGAGTTTGACCTGAACTATCATCGCCCAAAGAGCTTGCCATGCGGGCACACATTTTGTAAAAGATGTGTGCAGAAGCCAGATTTGGATCAGAAGTGCCCAAGCTGCAAACAGGTCAGTGGACTTAAAACATATTTTGATCAGAACTATTTTTTAAGTGTGAAGCAGACTTGACATAAAACATAATTTTTATTTCTGTGTCTTATAAAAAACTGTTTGTGAGATGTCATGAACTCCCTGAAGATGTGCTTCGTTCTCATTGATCATTCTTGCACTCCCACAGGTTCTGGTGTCTGAGCCAGTTGACAACATCTTTGTGATCCAGCATATGGACAAGGGAACGCCCAGCAGAGAGCATGAGCAGCAGGTTCAGCAGCTGAAGCGTGGCATTGCTGCAGGAAGGAAACTTGTTGCGCAGCTGGGCAAGGTGGTGCCCACTGCAATATCGGCCCTCAAACAGCTGCAGGAATCGTCAGCCATCCAGGTCATGCAGATGAACCAGGCCCTTGAGGAGCTGCGGCGCGGGGAGGCAAGCGCAGGCGCAGGCGCAGGCGAGGTCGTGCTGAAGCAGGCCGAGCAGCTGGTGGACGGCCTCAGGTTGATGTCCGTTCCCAAGAGCAGTTTGGTTGCGGTGGAGGAGGACGGGACAGTCTGGAAGGCCCCCGAGGAGCTCGGTCCGGTCGGGCATCTTCTCCTGCTGCAGCTGCGAGCCGACGGCCGCCTGGAGAAGGTGCGTCATGCGTCACCGATGCGGAGGCTCGGGCGGGACTGTGTCTGTGCGTGTGGTCTTAACCCGGTTCTTATTTCCTCCAGGGTGATGGCAGTGCTGCGGCTGGGCGTTCCCCCCGCCAGGTTGACGGCGACACAGTGAGCTGTTCTGTCCAGCCTGACGGCGATGCACAGCCTTCATCCCACGAGCCTGCCGTCGACGCCAAGACCCCTCACCAGGATGGCGACCAGCGCGGGGAGGCGATGGAGCTAGAAGACTCCGACCAGAGTGACGAAGCTCTCGAGGCCGAAGACAAACCATTCGTCGGGCCGCCAGGGATTTCTGTCCTCACAATTGATCATAAATCTGACCTTGACGGTGACAGTTTGAAGGTGAATGACATTCTCAAAAGCACACGCTGGGTGCACGCCCGCTCCCTCAGGAACTTGAAGGGCAGCGGCTCGGAGGCGCTGCTGCGCGTCCTGGCGCCGCAGCTCGAGGAGCTGGAGATCGTGGGCGTCGCGCCACCGAGCGTCATGGAGGAGGTCGCGAAGATGAAGTCGCTGAAGAGGCTGATGGTGAAATGTGACGAGAAAGTTCAGGACTACCCGGACCTACCCTTGCAGTTGGAGGAGCTCCAGATAAACCGGCCGAAAGAGAACCAGCTGCGCTGTGTGGCTTGCATGCCTAGGCTGCGGAGCCTCCTGGTGTGGGATTACCTTGGCAGAAATATAAGTTTCCTCCCGGCCCCCGCGCTGTTCGCTGGGGTCGTGTGGCTAAACGTTGGTTTTCATGAGACCCGCTGGTCCATCGCACGGTCTTTCATCCGCGCCCATGCTCAGTCACTGCGGGTGCTTACAGTGTTCTGTGGCGCCTATGAACTTCATCACAAGGGGTTTTACTTCCCCAACCTGGCTGAGGACTTGGTGGCGATCGGCGTGCCGGCCTTGGAGCAGCTTGTCTTGGATCGGCCAAAGTGGAAATGCGACCAGGTCGCTGACTGTCTGGTGCAGCTTCGATCTTTCCGAGAGTCTCTCAAAAACAATGTTGACGTGATTTGCAAAGTGTGTTCTAGACTGCAGTAATGATATCCAACATACAGCATGAAGCATAAGGTTTTCTTCTATATGAGGATAGTTAAAATGTTTTGTTTCAAACCAAGAATGTATTATGTTTTCTTGTAATTATTTTTTATGTAGCCGCTTTTGTTTTATTAGAACTGGTATTTCCGCCAATAAAGTCATGCATAAAGTTCAATTTCGATATTGATTCCTCTGGTACTGTTGGGAATGTGGATTGTCGGCTGTATCGGAAAGGGGGGGGGGGGGGGGGGCGGGGAGAGATTTCGGATTTGCATTGTTTCGATGGACGAAATCAAAATTTGCCATGTAAATCACGAAAACTTGCCACTACCAGGAGGCAGATATTAGTGTAACCAAGATGGGCTAAGAAGTAATGTATCGTTCTCTAGACGATAATTATGCCCTTTCATAGAGTAAAACAAAAATATACTAGAATAGCGCCATTCCAAACCCACTGGGTTAGTTTTCCTGTAGCAGAAACCTCGCCGCTCGGTACGGCAGGGAGGTGGCCGCGGGTAGGCAACCAGCCACGCGCGCCTGTGGGTCGCTGCGGCGCTGCCTACCGCCCCGGCGCGCAGCGGCGTCAGGGCCGTGCTCGTCGCGACGGCCTCGGCCACTTTGCGCGTGTACCTCGGCCTGGCCGCCGACGGCCGCACCCCCTTCCCCCCCCCCCCCTGCCTCAGCTGACAGCGGCAACGCCGTCGGCGACCAGGACGCGAACGGCCACCTCACGGCCGCGTCCTGCGCGTTGACCCGGAACACCTCGTCCACGCACCACGCACGGCCGTCGGCGTCAGGCGCTGCCAGGAACACCTCGCTGTCCAGGCGGAGCGCCCAGGCGGCGGGGCGGGGCGGGGCGTTCCCTCCGTTCAGGGGCCGCGGCCTGCCGTGCACCACCAGCCACACGTGGCTGGCGTCGAACATCACCCGGTCGCCCTGGACGAGCGGGAGGCGTCAGGCGACGTGTTTAGAGAGCTACACTGGTAAAACAAATGTTTAAGTTTTATACATCATGGTGTTTAAGTTCCACTTCTATACATCAAATGGTGTATAGTGTCAACTATACATCACTACATATTTAACAACTATGCACTTCGTAGATGTTTAGATGTTAAACGTTTCGTGATGTTTAGAAGTATGCATTTGGACGAGGCTTTCCATGTCAAAGCATAGGGATGCGACGACATCCCAAGTGTTTAGTCAACTATACACCTGCTCAATGTTTAAGAACTATACACCAACTAATGTTTAGTTAGAACTGTGCATGACATAGTGTTTAAGTATTATACATTAGGAGCTATGCATCAAGTGGTGTATAGAACTAAACATTTGTTTAACCAGTGTAGGGCGCCATACTCGCGCCGCGCCGCTCACCGGGTCGAACCAGGCCGGCGGCTCGCTGGCGTCCATCACCACCCCGACGTAGGACCGGCCGCGCGTGTCCAGTACGGAGCTGACGGGCAGCGAGCCCGCGGCCCCGGACCCCTGGGAGCGGCCGTCCTCGGCCAGGCCGCGGTACACGCGCAGAGTGGCTGCGGCCGTCGCGACGAGCACGGCCCTCACGCCGCGGCGCGCCGGGGCGGTAGGCAGCGCCGCAGTGGCCCGCAGGCGCGCGCGGATGGTTGCCTACCTGCGGCCACCTCCCTGCCGAGCGGCGAGGTCTCTGCCACAGGATAACTAGAGAGACTCAGGGGGAGAGAGGCGTCAACTCTCCGCGCGAGAAGCGCCGTGATTGGACGATACCGACCTGAGCGCGGCGAGTTGACGCCGCTCTCCCTCCGAGTCTCTTTAAGGATAACTAACCCCGTGGGTTTGGAACCACACATTTAGACGGTTCAGCCGAAAAACGGTGTATTATGTTAAATTTTTGTATTACTTTATGAAAGAGGACAATGATTGTCAACAGAACGATACATTATTTCTAAGCCCATCGCGGTAACAATGTTTGCCTCCGGTAAGTGGCAATTTTTCGTGATTTAGATGACAAATTTTAATTTCGTTGATCGAAAGAATGCAGTCACTCCCCCCCACGGTGGCAGTGCATGATCCACATTCTCTACAGTCCCAGAGGAATCAAAATCAAACATCAACTTGCAAGCCTTGTGCATGACTGTATTTTCACAATTTGGAGTCCTAATAAAACAAAAGCAGCTACATAAAAAAAAACAAGAAAACACAATACAAAATCCGTGTTTGGAACAGATACATTTCAACTATTCACTTATAGAAGAAAACCTAATGCTACAGGCTGCATGTTAAATATCACCACTAGAGTCCAGAACACACTTTGCAAACCACGTCAATATTGTTCTTGAGAGACTCCCGGAAAGACCGAAGCTGCATCAGGCAGTCACCGACATGGTCGCATTTCAGATTAGGCCGAGACAAGACGAGCTGCTCCAAGGCCGGCAAGCCGATCGCCGCCAAGTCCTCACCCAGGTGGGGGAAGTAATACCCCTTGAGATGAAGTTCATGGGCGCCACAGAACACTGTAAGCACCCGCAGTGACTGAGCATGGGCGCGGATGAAAGACAGTGCGGTGGACCAGCGGGTCTCATGAAAACCAACGTTTAGCGCTAAGCCACACGAGCGCAGCGTGCAGCGCGGGGGCCGGGAGGAAGCTTATATTTGTGCCAAGGTAATTCCACATCTTGAGGCTCCGCAGCCTAGGCATGCAAGCCACACAGCGCAGCTGGTTCTCTTTCGGCCGGTTTATCTGGAGCTCCTCCAGCTGCAAGGGTAGGTCCGGGTAGTCCTCAACTTCCTTGTCACATGTCACCATCAGCCTCTTCAGAGATTTCATCTTCATTATCTCCTCCATGGAGCTAGGTGGAGCGACGTCCAGGATCTCCAGCTCCTCGAGCTGCGGCGCCAGGACGCGCAGCAGCACCTCCGAGCCACTGCCCGTCAAGTTCCTGAGGGAGCGGGCGTGCACCCAGCGTTTGCTTTTGAGAATGTCATTCACCTTCAAACTGTCGCCGTCAAGGTCAGATTTATGATCAATTGTGAGGACAGAAATCCCTGGCGGCCCGACGAATGGTTTGTCTTCGGCCTCGAGAGCTTCGTCACTCTGGTCGGAGTCCTCTTGCTCCACCGCCTCCCCGCGCTGGTCGCCATCCTGGTGAGGGGTCTTGGCGTCGACGGCTGCCTCGAGGGATGAAGGCTGTGCATCGCCGTCAGGCTGGACAGGACGGCTCACTGTGTCGCCGTCGTCCTGGCGGGGGGAGCGACCAGCCTCGGCACTGCCATCACCCTGGAGGAAATAAGAACCGGGTTACGACCGCACGCACGCACAGACACAATCCCGCCCGAGCCTCCGCATCGGTGACGCATGACGCACCTTTTCCAGGCGGCCGTCGGCTCGCAGCTGCAGCAGGAGAAGATGCCCGACCGGGCCGAGCTCCTCGAGGGCCTTCCAGACGGTCCCGTCCTCCTCCACTGCAACCAAACTGCTCTTGGGAACGGACATCAGCCTGAGGCCGTCCACCAGCTGCTCGGCCTGCTTCAGCACGACCTCGCCTGCGCCTGCGCCCGCCTCCCCGCGCCGCAGCTCCTCAAGGGCCTGGTTCATCTGCATGACCTGGATGGCTGACAATTCCTGCAGCTGTTTGAGGGCCGATATTGCAGTGGGCACCACCTTGTCCAGCTGCGCAACAAGTTTCCTTCCAGCAGCAATGCCACTCTCCAGCTGCTGAACCTGATGCTCATGCTCTCTGCTGGGCGTTTCCTTTTTCATATGCTGGATCACAAAGATGTCAACAATTTTATTTTTAAATTTCAGAATAGTTTTCTTTTTATAAATGTTTATTTGTCCTATGACAAAATGAAAAATTAATGGAAAAAATAAGAACTTTCTGAAATTTCTAGAAAAACATTTTACAAAAATGTTTTACATCCAGATCAAAAGATTAATGCTTACTTTTATGCAAAGTGGACACTTCCTTTCCAAATCAGGATTTGACACACAAGCTTCACAAATAGTATGTCCACAGGTCAAACTTTTACGGTGATGATCGGACAAGTCAAACTCCAAACAGCATTTGTCGCACTGGAGATCAATCTGAAACACAAGCGTACAAATAAATTTTACGAGTGGTTCGATCTACCTTGGGATTAAGAAAACAATACAGCTTATTACAATTTTGTCCCACAGTATATAACTTTGTGATCACTCCCCGTCAAAATAAATTAAGATCAGATTTTACTGCTTTTATATTAACAAATATTATATTAGGATAGGTTGTCCAGAACAAGCAATGGAGCTTTGACATGAATACTATCATATTACTACTTCACTTACATCAATGGAGCGCTTCGTCATTTTTGTGCAGTATAACACCAGTCAGGAATCAATGGATCTTGGGTATAAACACTTGACTAATGACAACAGGTGGTTGCTCTGCATAAAGAAACACAAATACCTAAAAGACTAGCAGCAGGTTATAAACATCAATAGTTCTGAAAATTTCTCGACACCAACGCAATAATTATTCGGCGATTGCTGATATGTTTTCCCCCCGAAAACGTAAGTTCTGGATCAGGTTAGAAGGAGACGATAATTCAAACAAAACAAAACGCCTAAAGCGTGTTGGCGGCTGCTGTTTTGCTCTCTTCGCGGCAGCGGACGGACACCGACATGCTATTGCTAACGTGCTGTACTTGTCCAACTTAGAGAGTGACTTTCGCAGTAGCAAACAAAACGTGCAATAAAGTGCCTGTGCATTAATTTGACGAGAGCGTGAAGTAGTACTGTGGTTTCTGATACGACCTGGATAGAAGGATTGGACAACAAAATACTGCAGCAAAGTAAGCAGAGACACCCATGCTTTAAAGTCAGAAAAAGTGTTGAAAACAAATCATATTTTTTTAAAAGCTTGTACTCATTCGGTGTGGGTAATTTGTTATTTTGCAACAACTTTAACTGAATTTGTGAACATGGTCTTTCAGCTATTCTGGCATATTTCATGCAGTACTTATACATTCTTCCTCCTCCAAAGTGCGACTAAATTGTGTTGTTACACTTCTTGTCCCTGTAGCCTAAAATTTTGCTCTTTGAGATCAAAAATGTTTTTTTTTTATTTGGCTTTCACTTTTTCTTTTTCTTTTTTTTTTTTTTTTTTTAAATTTTGACTTAGTAGGATATATAACACGGAAATTTCTTTGCTTTGAGAATCCAAACAAAACAACAATCAAACAACTCCATGTTCCGATACACAATAATTGTGATCCGTTTTGTGTTTTTGTTGCAAATTTATAAAGTAATTTTTAATTTATTTATAAAAAATATTTGTCCTCTGGAAAATTTATATGTTTTAGAGGGGCACATAACAAGTCCAACAAACTTGGAACGACCAAAATCCCAGCATGGGACTTTGAGTTATAAGAGTTACGCTTTTACTAAAAATTTTAGGTTTTTTAAGGTATTAGAACTTTTTTCAACTAAAATGGGACATGTGATACCATTTTCTGAATCAGAGGAAGGTAAAAGCTTTAACCTAACTGTATCAGAGCTATAATTTAGAAGTAACACCTACATAAGTGTTTCTCATAACATTTTCCGCTACTTTTATCTAAAATTGGAAGTGTGTGGCTAACTTCTAAACCGTTTGAGCTACAAGCCTCAAATTTAACATGGGGCCTCTACTAATGAGCCTGATCGAACACTGAGGTAAAAAAAAAGATCGGTGACTTCGACCAAAGTTTTTGGCGGTTTTGAGCTGGAGTTCTACTTATACCTGCCCTCTCTAAAGTCCGACTAAATTGTGTTGTTACATTTCTTGTCCCTGTAACCTAAAATTTTGCTGATTGAGATCAACATTATTTGCTGTTAATTTTGCTTTTACTTTCTATTACAAAATGGATTTAGTAGGGTATTTAACATGGATATTAATTGGCTTTGAGAATCCAAACAAACAACTCCATGATCCAATATACAATAATTGTGATCCGTTTTGTGTTTGTGTTTCAGATGGATTTGAAGTGTAGTATTTGCGTAGTCGAGTTTGACCTGAACTATCATCGCCCAAAGAGCTTGCCATGCGGGCACACATTTTGTAAAAGATGTGTGCAGAAGCCAGATTTGGATCAGAAGTGCCCAAGCTGCAAACAGGTCAGTGGACTTAAAACATATTTTGATCAGAACTATTTTTTAAGTGTGAAGCAGACTTGACATAAAACATAATTTTTATATCCGTGTCTGATAAAAACTGTTTGTGAGATGTCATGAACTCCTGAAGATGTGCTTCGTTCTCATTGATCATTCTTGCACTCCACAGGTTCTGGTGTCTGAGCCAGTTGACAACATCTTTGTGATCCAGCATATGGAAAAGGGAACGCCCAGCAGAGAGCATGAGCAACAGGTTCAGCAGCTGGAGCGTGGCATTGCTGCTGGAAGGAAACTTGTTGCGCAGCTGGGCAAGGTGGTGCCCACTGCCATATCGGCCCTCAAGCAGCTGCAGGAATCGTCAGCCATCCAGGTCATGCAGATGAACCAGGCCCTTGAGGAGCTGCGGCGCGGGGAGGCGAGCGCAGGCGCAGGCGCAGGCGCAGGCGAGGTCGTGCTGAAGCAGGCCGAGCAGCTGGTGGACGGCCTCAGATTGATGTCCGTTCCCAAGAGCAGTTTGGTTGCGGTGGAGGAGGACGGGACAGTCTGGAAGGCCCCCGAGGAGCTCGGTCCGGTCGGGCATCTTCTCCTGCTGCAGCTGCGAGCCGACGGCCGCCTGGAGAAGGTGCGTCATGCGTCACCGATGCGGAGGCTCGGGCGGGACTGTGTCTGTGCGTGTGGTCTTAACCCGGTTCTTATTTCCTCCAGGGTGATGGCAGTGCTGCGGCTGGGCGTTCCCCCCGCCAGGTTGACGGCGACACAGTGAGCTGTTCTGTCCAGCCTGACGGCGATGCACAGCCTTCATCCCACGGGGCTGCCGTCGACGCCAAGACCCCTCTCCAGGATGGCGACCAGCGCGGGGAGGCGATGGAGCTAGACGACTCCGACCAGAGTGACGAAGCTCTCCAAGCCGAAGACAAACCATTCGTCGGGCCGCCAGGGATTTCTGTCCTCACAATTGATTATAAATCTGACCTTGATGGTGACAGTTTGAAGGTGAATGACATTCTCAAAAGCAAACGCTGGGTGCACGCCCGCTCCCTCAGGAACTTGAAGGGCAGCGGCTCGGAGGCGCTGCTGCGCGTTCTGGCGCCGCAGCTCGAGGAGCTGAAGATCGTGGGCGTCGCGCCACCGAGCGTCATGGAGGAGGTCGCGAAGATGAAGTCGCTGAAGAGGCTGATGGTGAAATGTGACGAGGAGGTTCAGGACTACCCGGACCTACCCTTGCAGTTGGAGGAGCTCGAAATAAGCTTCCCGAAGGAGAACCAGCTGCGCTGTGTGGCCAGCATGCTTAGGCTGCGGAGCCTCCTGGTGGGATTACCTTGGCACAAATATAAGCTTCCTCCGGCCCCGCCCCTCGCGGCATGCTGGACTGGTGTGGCTAAACGTTTGTTTTAATGAGACCCGCTGGTCCACCGCGCTTTCATTGATCCGCGCCCATGCTCAGTCACTGCGGGTTCTTACAGTGTTCTGTGGCGCCTATGAACTTCATCTCAAGGGGTTTTACTTCCCCAACCTGGCTGAGGACTTGGTGGCGATCGGCGTGCCGGCCTTGGAGCAGCTCGTCTTGTTTCGGCCTAATCTGAAATGCGACCAGGTCGCTGACTGTCTGGTGCAGCTTCGATCTTTCCGAGAGTCTCTCAAAAACAATGTTGACGTGATTTGCAAAGTGTGTTCTAGACTGCAGTAATGATATCCAACATACAGCATGAAGCATAAGGTTTTCTTCTATATGAGGATAGTTAAAATGTTTTGTTTCAAACCAAGAATGTATTATGTTTTCTTGTAATTATTTTTTATGTAGCCGCTTTTGTTTTATTAGAACTGTTATTTCCGACAATAAAGTCATGCATAAAGTTCAATTTCGATATTGATTCCTCTGGTACTGTTGGGAATGTGGATTGTCGGCTGTATCGGAAAGGGGGAGGGGGGAGATTTCGGATTTGCATTGTTTCGATGGACGAAATCAAAATTTGTCATGTAAATCACGAAAACTTGCCACTAACAGGAGGCAGATATTAGTGTAACCAAGATGGGCTAAGAAGTAATGTATCGTTCTCTAGACGATAAATTATACCCTTTCATAGAGTAAAACAAAAATATACTGGAATAGCGCCATTCCAAACCCACTGGGTTAGTTTTCCTGTAGCAGAAACCTCGCCGCTCGGTACGGCAGGGAGGTGGCCGCGGGTAGGCAACCAGCCACGCGCGCCTGTGGGTCGCTGCGGCGCTGCCTACCGCCCCGGCGCGCAGCGGCGTCAGGGCCGTGCTCGTCGCGACGGCCTCGGCCACTTTGCGCGTGTACCGCGGCCTGGCCGCCGACGGCCGCACCCCCTTCCCCTCCTGCCTCAGCTGACAGCGGCACCGCCGTCGGCGACCAGGACACGAACGGCCACCTCACGGCCGCGTCCTCCGCAATGACCCGGAACACCTCGTCCACGCACCACGCACGGCTGTCGGCGTCAGGCGCTGCAAGGAACACCTCGCTGTCCAGGCGGGGCGCCCAGGCGGCGGGACGGGGTGTTTCCTCCGCTCAGAGGTCGCGGCCCGCCGTGCACCACCAGTCACACGTGGCTGGCGTCGAACATCACCCGGTCGCCCTGGACGAGCGGGAGGCGTCAGGCGACGTGTTCAGAGAGCTAGGGCGCCGTGCCCGCGCCGCGCCGCTCACCGGGTCGAACCAGGCCGGCGGCTCGCTGGCGTCCATCACCACCCCGACGTAGGACCGGCCGCGCGTGTCCAGGACGCCGGCGACGGGCAGCGAGCCCGCGGCCCCGGACACCTGGGAGCAGCCGTCCTCGGCCAGGCCGCGGTACACGCGCAGAGTGGCTGCGGCCGTCGCGACGAGCACGGCCCTCACGCCGCGGCGCGCCGGGGCGGTAGGCAGCGCCGCAGTGGCCCGCAGGCGCGCGCGGATGGTTGCCTACCTGCGGTCACCTCCCTGCCGAGCGGCGAGGTCTCTGCCACAGGATAACTAGAGAGACTCAGGGGGAGAGAGGCGTCAACTCTCCGCGCGAGAAGCGCCGTGATTGGACGATACCGACCTGAGCGCGGCGAGTTGACGCCGCTCTCCCTCCGAGTCTCTTTAAGGATAACTAACCCCGTGGGTTTGGAACCACACGTTTAGACGGTTCAGCCGAAAAACGGTGTATTATGTTAAATTTTTGTATTACTTTATGAAAGAGGACAATGATTGTCAACAGAACGATACATTATTTCTAAGCCCATCGCGGTAACAATAATTGCCTCCGGTAAGTGGCAATTTTTCGTGATTTAGATGACAAATTTTAATTTCGTTGATCGAAAGAATGCAAAGTCACTCCCCCCCCCCCCCCCCGGTGGCAGTGCATGATCCACATTCTCTACAGTCCCAGAGGAATCAATATCAAACATCAACTTGCAAGCCTTGTGCATGACTGTATTTTCACAATTTGGAGTCCTAATAAATAATAAGTACCTACATAAAAAAGCAACAAGAAAACAAAATACAAAATCCCTGTTTGGAACTGAAACATTTCAACTATTCACTTATATAAGAAAACCTAATGCTACATGCTGTATGTTAGACATCACCACTGGAGTCCAGAACACTCTTTGCAAACCACGTTAATGTTGTTTTTGAGGGACTCTGAGAAAGACCGAAGCTGCACCACACAGTCAGCGACCTGGTCGCATTTCCCCAAGGGCCGACGCAAGACGAGCTGCTCCAAGGCCGGCAAGCCGATCGCCGCCAAGTCCTCGCCCAGGTGGGGGAAGTAATACCCCTTGAGATGAAGTTCATGGGCGCCACAGAACACTGTAAGCACCCGCAGTGACTGAGCATGGGCGCGGATGAAAGACAGTGCGGTGGACCAGCGGGTCTCATGAAAACCAACGTTTAGCCACACGACCCCAGCGTGCAGCGCGGGGGCCGGGAGGAAGCTTATATTTGTGCCACGGTAATTCCACATCATGAGGCTCCGCAGCCTAGGCATGCAAGCCACACAGCGCAGCTGGTTCTCTTTCGGCCCGATTATCTGGAGCTCCTCCAGCTGCAAGGGTAGGTCCGGGTAGTCCTGAACTTTCTTGTCACATGTCACCATCAGCCTCTTCAGAGATTTCATCTTCACCATCTCCTCCATGAAGCTCGGTGGAGCGACGTCCAGGATCTCCAGCTCCTCGAGCTGCGGCGCCAGGACGCGCAACAGCACCTCCGAGCCACTGCCCGTCAAGTTCCTGAGGGAGCGGGCGTGCACCCAGCGTTTGCTTTTGAGAATGTCATTCACCTTCAAACTGTCACCGTCAAGGTCAGATTCATGATCAATTGTGAGGACAGAAATCCCTGGCGGCCCGACGAATGGTTTGTCTTCGGCCTGGAGAGCTTCGTCACTCTGGTCGGAGTCCTCTTGCTCCACCGCCTCCCCGCGCTGGTCGCCATCCTGGTGAGGGGTCTTGGCGTCGACGGCGGCCTCGAGGGATGAAGGCTGTGCATCGCCGTCAGGCTGGACAGGACGGCTCACTGTGTCGCCGTCGTCCTGGCGGGGGGAGCGACCAGCCTCGGCACTGCCATCACCCTGGAGGAAATAAGAACCGGGTTACGACCGCACGCACGCACAGACACAATCCCGCCCGAGCCTCCGCATCGGTGACGCATGACGCACCTTCTCCAGGCGGCCGTCGGCTCGCAGCTGCAGCAGGAGAAGATGCCCGACCGGGCCGAGCTCCTCGGGGGCCTTCCAGACGGTCCCGTCCTCCTCCACCGCAACCAGGCTGCTCTTGGGAACGGACATCAGCCTGAGGCCGTCCACCAGCTGCTCGGCCTGCTTCAGCACGACCTCGCCTGCGCCTGCGCCCGCCTCCCCGCGCCGCAGCTCCTCAAGGGCCTGGTTCATCTGCATGACCTGGATGGCTGAAGATTCCTGCAGCTGTTTGAGGACCGATATTGCAGTGGGCACCACCTTGTCCAGCTGCGCAACAAGTTTCTTTCCAGCAGCAATGCCACGCTCCAGCTGCTGAACCTGATGCTCATGCTCTCTGCTGGGCGTTTCCTTTTTCATATGCTGGATCACAAAGATGTCAACAATTTTATTTTTAAATTTCAGAATAGTTTTCTTTTCATAAATGTTTATTTGTCCTATGACAAAATGAAAAACTAATGGAAAAAATAAGAACTTTCTGAAATTTCTAAACAAACATTTTAAAAAAATGTTTTACATCCAGATCAAAAGATTAATGCTTACTTTTATGCAAAGTGGACACTTCCTTTCCAAATCAGGATTTGACACACAAGCTTCACAAATAGTATGTCCACAGGTCAAACTTTTACGGTGATGATCGGACAAGTCAAACTCCAAACAGCATTTGTCGCACTGGAGATCAATCTGAAACACAAGCGTACAAATAAATTTTACGAGTGGTTCGATCTACCTTGAGATTAAGAAAAACATACAGCTTATAACAATTTTGTCCCACAGTATATAACTTTGTGATCACTCCCCGTCAAAATAAATTAAGATCAGATTTTACTGCTTTTATATTAACAAATATTATATTAGGATAGGTTGTCCAGAACAAGCAATGGAGCTTTGACATGAATACTATCATATTACTACTTCACTTACATCAATGGAGCGCTTCGTCATTTTTGTGCAGTATAACACCAGTCAGCAGTCAGGAATCAATGGATCTTGGATATAAACACTTGACTAATGACAACAGGTGGTTGCTCTGCATAAAGAAACACAAATACTTAAAAGACTAGCAGCAGGTTATAAACATCAATAGTTCTGAAAATTTCTTGACACCAACGCAATAATTATTCGGCGATTGCTGATATTTTTTTCCCCCGAAAACGTAAGTTCTGGATCAGGTTAGAAGGAGACGATAATTCAAACAAAACAAAACGCCTAAAGCGTGTTGGCGGCTGCTGTTTTGCTCTCTTCGCGGCAGCGGACGGACACCGACATGCTATTGCTAACGTGCTGTACTTGTCCAACTTAGAGAGTGACTTTCGCAGTAGCAAACAAAACGTGCAATAAAGTGCCTGTGCATTAATTTGACGAGAGCGTGTAGTAGTACTGTGGTTTCTGATACGACCTGGATAGAAGGTTTGGACAACAAAATACTGCAGCAAAGTAAGCAGAGACACCTATGCTTTAAAGTCAGAAAGAGTTTTGAGAACAAATCATATTTTTTTAAAAGCTTGTACTCATTTGGTGTGGGTAATTTGTTATTTTGCAACAACTTTAACTGAATTTGTGAACATGGTCTTTCAGCTATTTTGGCAAATTTCATGCAGTACTTATACATTCTTCCTCCTCCAAAGTGCGACTAAATTGTGTTGTTACACTTCTTGTCCCTGTAGCCTAAAATTTTGCTCTTTGAGATCAAAATGTTTTTTTTTTTTGAGTAGGCTTTCACCCTTTTTTTTTTTTTTTTTTTTTTTTTTTTTTAAATTTTGACTTAGTAGGATATATAACACGGAAATTAATTTGCTTTGAGAATCCAAACAAACAAACAATCAAACAACTCCATGATCCAATACACAATAATTGTGATCCGTTTTGTGTTTTTGTTGCAAATTTATAAAGTAATTTTTAATTTATTTATAAAAAATATTTGTCCTCTGGAAAATTTATATGTTTTAGAGGGGCACATAACAAGTCCAACAAACTTGGAACGACCAAAATCCCAGCATGGGACTTTGAGTTATAAGAGTTACGCTTTTACTAAAAATTTTAGGTTTTTTAAGGTATTAGAACTTTTTTCAACTAAAATGGGACATGTGATACCATTTTCTGAATCAGAGGAAGGTAAAAGCTTTACCCTAACTGTATCAGAGCTATAATTTAGAAGTAACACCTACATAAGTGTTTCTCATAACATTTTCCGCTACTTTTATCTAAAGTTGGAAGTGTGAGGCTAACTTCTAAACCGTTTGAGCTACAGGCCTCAAATTTGGCATGGGGCCTCTACTAATGACCCTGATCGAACACTGAGGTGGAAAAAAAGATCGGTGACTTCGACCAAAATTTTTGGCGGTTTTGAGCTGGAGTTCTACTTATACCTACCCACTCTAAAGTCCGACTAAATTGTGTTGCTACATTTCTTGTCCCTGTAACCTAAAATTTTGCTGATTGAGATCAACATTATTTACGGTTAATTTTGCTTTTACTTTCTATTACAAAATGGATTTAGTAGGGTATTTAACATGGATATTAATTGGCTTTGAGAATCCAAACAAACAACTCCATGATCCAATATACAATAATTGTGATCCGTTTTGTGTTTGTGTTTCAGATGGATTTGAAGTGTAGTATTTGCGTTGTTGAGTTTGACCTGAACTATCATCGCCCAAAGAGCTTGCCATGCGGGCACACATTTTGTAAAAGATGTGTGCAGAATCCAGATTTGGATCAGAAGTGCCCAAGATGCAGACAGGTCAGTGGACTTAAAACATATTTTGATCAGAACTATTTTTTAAGTGTGAAGCAGACTTGACATAAAACATAATTTTTATTTCTGTGTCTTATAAAAAACTGTTTGTGAGATGTCATGAACTCCCTGAAGATGTGCTTCGTTCTCATTGATCATTCTTGCACTCCCACAGGTTCTGGTGTCTGAGCCAGTTGACAACATCTTTGTGATCCAGCATATGGAAAAGGGAACGCCCAGCAGAGAGCATGAGCAACAGGTTCAGCAGCTGGAGCGTGGCATTGCTGCTGGAAGGAAACTTGTTGCGCAGCTGGGCAAGGTGGTGCCCACTGCCATATCGGCCCTCAAGCAGCTGCAGGAATCGTCAGCCATCCAGGTCATGCAGATGAACCAGGCCCTTGAGGAGCTGCGGCGCGGGGAGGCGGGCGCAGGCGCGGGCGAGGTCGTGCTGAAGCAGGCCGAGCAGCTGGTGGACGGCCTCAGGCTGATGTCCGTTCCCAAGTGCAGTCTGGTTGCGGTGGAGGAGGACGGGACAGTCTGGAAGGCCTTCGAGGAGCTCGGCCCGGTCGGGCATCTTCTCCTGCTGCAGCTGCGAGCCGACGGCCGCCTGGAGAAGGTGCGTCATGCGTCACCGATGCGGAGGCTCGGGCGGGACTGTGTCTGTGCGTGTGGTCTTAACCCGGTTCTTATTTCCTCCAGGGTGATGGCAGTGCTGCGGCTGGGCGTTCCCCCCGCCAGGTTGACGGCGACACAGTGAGCTGTTCTGTCCAGCCTGACGGCGATGCACAGCCTTCATCCCACGAGCCTGCCGTCGACGCCAAGACCCCTCTCCAGGATGGCGACCAGCGCGGGGAGGCGATGGAGCAAGAGGACTCCGACCAGAGTGACGAAGCTCTCCAGGCCGAAGACAAACCATTCGTCGGGCCGCCAGGGATTTCTGTCCTCACAATTGATCATAAATCTGACCTTGATGGTGACAGTTTGAAGGTGAATGACATTCTCAAAAGCAAACGCTGGGTGCACGCCCGCTCCCTCAGGAACTTGAAGGGCAGCGGCTCGGAGGCGCTGCTGCGCGTCCTGGCGCCGCAGCTCGAGGAGCTGGAGATCGCGGGCGTCGCGCCACCGAGCGTCATGGAGGAGGTCGCGAAGATGAAGTCGCTGAAGAGGCTGATGGTGAAATGTGACAAGAAAGTTCAGGACTACCCGGACCTACCCTTGCAGTTGGAGGAGCTCGATATAAACTTCCCGAAGGAGAACCAGCTGCGCTGTGTGGCCCGCATGCTTAGGCTACGGAGCCTCCTGGTGTGGGATTACCGTGGCAGAAATATAAGTTTCCCGGCCCCCGCGCTGCACGCTGGGGTCGTGTGGCTAAGCGTTGGTTTTAATGACCTTCACACGTCCACCGCGCTGTCATTGATCCGCGCCCATGCTCAGTCACTGCGGGTGCTTACAGTGCCTTGTGGCGCCTATGAACTTCATCACAAGGAATTTTACTTCCCCAACCTGGCTGAGGACTTGGCGGCGATCGGCGTGCCGGCCTTGGAGCAGCTCGTCTTGCGTCGGCCAAAGTGGAAATGCGACCAGGTCGCTGACTGTCTGGTGCAGCTTCGGTCTTTCCGAGAGTCTCTCAAAAACAATGTTGACGTGATTTGCAAAGTGTGTTCTGGACAGCAGTAATGATATCCAACATGCAGCATGAAGCATAAGGTTTTCTTCTATATGAGGATAGTTAAAATGTTTTGTTTCAAACCAAGAATGTATTATGTTTTCTTGTAATTATTTTTTATGTAGCCGCTTTTGTTTTATTAGAACTGTTATTTCCGACAATAAAGTCATGCATAAAGTTCAATTTCGATATTGATTCCTCTGGTACTGTTGGGATCGTCTGCTGTATTGGAAAGAAGGGGTGGGAGATTTCGGATTTGCATTGTTTCGATGGACGAAATCAAAATTTGTCATGTAAATCACGAAAACTTGCCACTAACAGGAGGCAGATATTAGTGTAACCAAGATGGGCTAAGAAGTAATGTATCGTTCTCTAGACGATAATTATACCCTTTCATAGAGTAAAACAAAAATATACTGGAATAGCGCCATTCCAAACCCACTGGGTTAGTTTTCCTGTAGCAGAAACCTCGCCGCTCGGTACGGCAGGGAGGTGGCCGCGGGTAGGCAACCAGCCACGCGCGCCTGTGGGTCGCTGCGGCGCTGCCTACCGCCCCGGCGCGCAGCGGCGTCAGGGCCGTGCTCGTCGCGACGGCCTCGGCCACTTTGCGCGTGTACCTCGGCCTGGCCGCCGACAGCCGCACCCCCTCCCCCCCCCCTGCCTCAGCTGACAGCGGCAACGCCGTCGGCGACCAGGACGCGAACGGCCACCCCACGGCCGCGTCCTGCGCGTTGACCCGGAACACCTCGTCCACGCACCACGCACGGCCGTCGGCGTCAGGCGCTGCCAGGAACACCTCGCTGTCCAGGCGGAGCGCCCAGGCGGCGGGGCGGGGCGGGGCGGGGCGTTCCCTCCGTTCAGGGGCCGCGGCCTGCCGTGCACCACCAGCCACACGTGGCTGGCGTCGAACATCACCCGGTCGCCCTGGACGAGCGGGAGGCGTCAGGCGACGTGTTCAGAGAGCTACACTGGTAAAACAAATGTTTAAGTTTTATACATCATGGTGTTTAAGTTCCACTTCTATACATCAAATGGTGTATAGTGTCAACTATACATCACTACATATTTAACAACTATGCACTTCGTAGATGTTTAGATGTTAAACGTTTCGTGATGTTTAGAAGTATGCATTTGGACGAGGCTTTCCATGTCAAAGCATAGGGATGCGACGACATCCCAAGTGTTTAGTCAACTATACACCTGCTAAATGTTTAAGAACTATACACCAACTAATGTTTAGTTAGAACTGTGCATGACATAGTGTTTAAGTATTATACATTAGGAGCTATGCATCAAGTGGTGTATAGAACTAAACATTTGTTTAACCAGTGTAGGGCGCCATACTCGCGCCGCGCCGCTCACCGGGTCGAATCAGGCCGGCGGCTCGCTGGCGTCCATCACCACCCCGACGCAGGACCGGCCGCACGTGTCCAGGACGCCGGCGACGGGCAGCGAGCCCGCGGCCCCGGACACCTGGGAGCGGCCGTCCTCGGCCAGGCCGCGGTACACGCGCAGAGTGGCTGCGGCCGTCGCGACGAGCACGCCCCTGACGCCGCGGCGCGCCGGGGCGGTAGGCAGCGCCGCAGTGGCCCGCAGGCGCGCGCGGCTGGTTGCCTACCTGCGGTCACCTCCCTGCCGAGCGGCGAGGTCTCTGCCACAGGATAACTAGAGAGACTCAGGGGGAGAGAGGCGTCAACTCTCCGCGCGAGAAGCGCCGTGATTGGACGATACCGACCTGAGCGCGGCGAGTTGACGCCGCTCTCCCTCCGAGTCTCTTTAAGGATAACTAACCCCGTGGCTTTGGAACCACACATTTAGACGGTTCAGCCGAAAAACGGCGTGTTATGTTAAATTTTTGTATTACTTTATGAAAGAGGACAATGATTGTCAACAGAACGATACATTATTTCTAAGCCCATCGCGGTAACAATAATTGCCTCCGGTAAGTGGCAATTTTTCGTGATTTAGATGACAAATTTTAATTTCGTTGATCGAAAGAATGCAAAGTCACTCCCCCCCCACCCCCAACCCCCGGGTAGCAGTGCATGATCCACATTCTCTATAGTCCCAGAGGAATCAATATCAAACATCAACTTGCAAGCATTGTGCATGACTGTATTTTCACAATTTGAAGTCCTAATAAAACAATAGCAGCTACATATAAAAACAACAAGAAAACATAATACAAAATTCGTGTTTGGAACGGATACATTTCAACTATTCACTTATAGAAGAAAACCTAATGCTACAGGCTGCATGTTAAATATCACCACTAGAGTCCAGAACACACTTTGCAAACCACGTCAACATTGTTCTTGAGAGACTCCCGGAAAGACCGAAGCTGCACCAGGCAGTCACCGACCTGGTCGCATTTCAGATTAGGCCGAGACAAGACGAGCTGCTCCAAGGCCGGCAAGCCGATCGCCGCCAAGTCCTCACCCAGGTGGGGGAAGTAATACCCCTTGAGATGAAGTTCATGGGCGCCACAGAACACTGTAAGCACCCGCAGTGACTGAGCATGGGCGCGGATGAAAGACAGTGCGGTGGACCAGCGGGTCTCATGAAAACCAACGTTTAGCCACACGACCCCAGCGTGCAGCGCGGGGGCCGGGAGGAAGCTTATATTTGTGCCAAGGTAATTCCACATCTTGAGGCTCCGCAGCCTAGGCATGCAAGCCACACAGCGCAGCTGGTTCTCTTTCGGCCCGATTATCTGGAGCTCCTCCAGCTGCAAGGGTAGGTCCGGGTAGTCCTGAACTTTCTTGTCACATGTCACCATCAGCCTCTTCAGAGATTTCATCTTCACCATCTCCTCCATGAAGCTCGGTGGAGCGACGTCCAGGATCTCCAGCTCCTCGAGCTGCGGCGCCAGGACGCGCAGCAGCACCTCCGAGCCACTGCCCGTCAAGTTCCTGAGGGAGCGGGCGTGCACCCAGCGTTTGCTTTTGAGAATGTCATTCACCTTCAAACTGTCACCGTCAAGGTCAGATTTATGATCAATTGTGAGGACAGAAATCCCTGGCGGCCCGACGAATGGTTTGTCTTCGGCCTCGAGAGCTTCGTCACTCTGGTCGGAGTCCTCTTGCTCCACCGCCTCCCCGCGCTGGTCGCCATCCTGGTGAGGGGTCTTGGCGTCGACGGCGGCCTCGAGGGATGAAGGCTGTGCATCGCCGTCAGGCTGGACAGGACGGCTCACTGTGTCGCCGTCGTCCTGGCGGGGGGAGCGACCAGCCTCGGCACTGCCATCACCCTGGAGGAAATAAGAACCGGGTTACGACCGCACGCACGCACAGACACAATCCCGCCCGAGCCTCCGCATCGGTGACGCATGACGCACCTTCTCCAGGCGGCCGTCGGCTCGCAGCTGCAGCAGGAGAAGATGCCCGACCGGGCCGAGCTCCTCGGGGCCTTCCAGACGGTCCCGTCCTCCTCCACCGCAACCAGGCTGCTCTTGGGAACGGACATCAGCCTGAGGCCGTCCACCAGCTGCTCGGCCTGCTTCAGCACGACCTCGCCTCGCCTGCGCCCGCCTCCCGCGCCGCAGCTCCTCAAGGGCCTGGTTCATCTGCATGACCTGGATGGCTGACGATTCCTGCAGCTGTTTGAGGACCGATATTGCAGTGGGCACCACCTTGTCCAGCTGCGCAACAAGTTTCTTTCCAGCAGCAATGCCACGCTCCAGCTGCTGAACCTGATGCTCATGCTCTCTGCTGGGCGTTTCCTTTTTCATATGCTGGATCACAAAGATGTCAACAATTTTATTTTTAAATTTCAGAATAGTTTTCTTTTATAAATGTTTATTTGTCCTATGACAAAATGAAAACTAATGGAAAAAAATAAGAACTTTCTGAAATTTCTAAAAAACATTTTAAAAAATGTTTTACATCCAGATCAAAAGATTAATGCTTACTTTTATGCAAAGTGGACACTTCCTTTCCAAATCAGGATTTGACACACAAGCTTCACAAATAGTATGTCCACAGGTCAAACTTTTACGGTGATGATCGGACAAGTCAAACTCCAAACAGCATTTGTCGCACTGGAGATCAATCTGAAACACAAGCGTACAAATAAATTTTACAAGTGGTTCGATCTACCTTGGGATTAAGAAAAACATACAGCTTATAACAATTTTGTCCCACAGGATATAACTTTGTGATCACTCCCCGTCAACATAAATTAAGATCAGATTTTACTGCTTTTATATTAACAAATATTATATTAGGATAGGTTGTCCAGAACAAGCAATGGAGCTTTGACATGAATACTATCATATTACTACTTCACTTACATCAATGGAGCGCTTCGTCATTTTTGTGCAGCATAACACCAGTCAGCAGTCAGGAATCAATGGATCTTGGGTATAAACATTTGACTAATGACAACAGGTGGTTGCTCTGCATAAAGAAACACAAATACTTAAAAGACTAGCCGCAGGTTATAAACATCAATAATTCCGAAAATTTCTCGACACCAACGCAATAATTATTCGGCGATTGCTGATATTTTTTTCCCCCGAAAACGTAAGTTCTAGATCAGGTTAGAAGGAGACGATAATTCAAACAAAACAAAACGCCTAAAGCGTGTTGGCGGCAGCTGTTTTGCTCTCTTCGCGGCAGCGGACGGACAATGACATGCTATTGCTAACGTGCTGTACTTGTCCAACTTAGAGAGTGACTTTCGCAGTAGCAAACAAAACGTGCAATAAAGTGCCTGTGCATTAATTTGACGAGAGCGTGAAGTAGTACTGTGGTTTCTGATACGACCTGGATAGAAGGATTGGACAACAAAATACTGCAGCAAAGTAAGCAGAGACACCCATGCTTTAAAGTCAGAAAAAGTGTTGAAAACAAATCATATTTTTTTAAAAGCTTGTACTCATTCGGTGTGGGTAATTTGTTATTTTGCAACAACTTTAACTGAATTTGTGAACATGGTCTTTCAGCTATTCTGGCAAATTTCATGCAGTACTTTTACATTCTTCCTCCTCCAAAGTGCGACTAAATTGTGTTGTTACACTTCTTGTCCCTGTAACCTAAAATTTTGCTCTTCGAGATCAAAAATATTTTTTTTTGATTTGGCTTTCATTTTTTTTTTTTTTTTTTTTTAAATTTTGACTTAGTAGGATATATAACACGGAAATTACTTTGCTTTGAGAATCCAAACAAACAAACAATCAAACAACTCCATGTTCCAATACACAATAATTGTGATCCGTTTTGTGTTTTTGTTGCAAATTTATAAAGTAATTTTTAATTTATTTATAAAAAATATTTGTCCTCTGGAAAATTTATATGTTTTAGAGGGGCACATAACAAGTCCAACAAACTTGGAACGACCAAAAGCCCAGCATGGGACTTTGAGTTTTAAGAGTTATGCTTTTACTAAAAATTTTAGGTTTTTTTAAGGTATTAGAACTTTTTTCAACTAAAATGGGACATGTGATACCATTTTCTGAATCAGAGGAAGGTAAAAGCTTTATCCTAACTGTATCAGAGCTATAATTTAGAAGTAACACCTACATAAGTGTTTCTCATAACATTTTCCGCTACTTTTATCTAAAATTGGAAGTGTGGGGCTAACTTCTAAACCGTTTGAGCTACAAGCCTCAAATTTGGCATGGGGCCTCTACTCATGACCCCGATCGAACACTGAGGTAAAAAAAAAAGATCGGTGACTTCGACCAAAATTTTTGGCGGTTTTGAGCTGGAGTTCTACTTATACCTGCCCTCTCTAAAGTCCGACTAAATTGTGTTGTTACATTTCTTGTCCCTGTAACCTAAAATTTTGCTGATGGAGATCAACATTATGTGCTGTTAATTTTGCTTTTACTTTCTATTACAAAATGGATTTAGTAGGGTATTTAACATGGATATTAATTGGCTTTGAGAATCCAAACAAACAACTCCATGATCCAATATACAATAATTGTGATCCGTTTTGTGTTTGTGTTTCAGATGGATTTGAAGTGTAGTATTTGCGTTGTTGAGTTTGACCTGAACTATCATCGCCCAAAGAGCTTGCCATGCGGGCACACATTTTGTAAAAGATGTGTGCAGAAGCCAGATTTGGATCAGAAGTGCCCAAGCTGCAAACAGGTCAGTGGACTTAAAACATATTTTGATCAGAACTATTTTTTAAGTGTGAAGCAGACTTGACATAAAACATAATTTTTATTTCTGTGTCTTATAAAAAACTGTTTGTGAGATGTCATGAACTCCCTGAAGATGTGCTTCGTTCTCATTGATCATTCTTGCACTCCCACAGGTTCTGGTGTCTGAGCCAGTTGACAACATCTTTGTGATCCAGCATATGGAAAAGGGAACGCGCAGCAGAGAGCATGAGCAACAGGTTCAGCAGCTGGAGCGTGGCATTGCTGCTGGAAGGAAACTTGTTGCGCAGCTGGGCAAGGTGGTGCCCACTGCCATATCGGCCCTCAAGCAGCTGCAGGACTCGTCAGCCATCCAGGTCATGCAGATGAACCAGGCCCTTGAGGAGCTGCGGCGCGGGGAGGCGGGCGCAGGCGCAGGCGAGGTCGTGCTGAAGCAGGCCGAGCAGCTGGTGGACGGCCTCAGGCTGATGTCCGTTCCCAAGAGCAGTTTGGTTGCGGTGGAGGAGGACGGGACAGTCTGGAAGGCCCCCGAGCAGCTCGGTCCGGTCGGGCATCTTCTCCTGCTGCAGCTGCGAGCCGACGGCCGCCTGGAGAAGGTGCGTCATGCGTCACCGATGCGGATTGTGTCTGTGCGTGTGGTCTTAACCCGGTTCTTATTTCCTCCAGGGTGATGGCAGTGCTGCGGCTGGTCGCTTCCCCCGCCAGGACGACGGCGACACAGTGAGCCGTCCTGTCCAGCCTGACGGCGATGCACAGCCTTCATCCATCGAGGCTGCCGTCGACGCCAAGACCCCTCACCAGGATGGCGACCAGCGCGGGGAGGCGGTGGAGCTAGAAGACTCCGACCAGAGTGACGAAGCTCTCGAGGCCGAAGACAAACCATTCGTCGGGCCGCCAGGGATTTCTGTCCTCACAATTGATCATGAATCTGACCTTGACGGTGACAGTTTGAAGGTGAATGACATTCTCAAAAGCACACGCTGGGAGCACGCCCGCTCCCTCAGGAACTTGAAGGGCAGCGGCTCGGAGGCGCTGCTGCGCGTTCTGGCGCCGCAGCTCGAGGAGCTGGAGATCGTGGGCGTCGCGCCACCGAGCGTCATGGAGGAGGTCGCGAAGATGAAGTCGCTGAAGAGGCTGATGGTGAAATGTGACGAGAAAGTTCAGGACTACCCGGACCTACCCTTGCAGTTGGAGGAGCTCGAAATAAGCTTCCCGAAGGAGAACCAGCTGCGCTGTGTGGCCCGCATGCTTAGGCTGCGGAGCCTCATGGTGTGGGAATACCTTGGCACAAATATAAGCTTCCTACCCGCCCCCTCGCGGCATGCTGGACTGGTGTGGCTAGCGGTTTGTTTTAATGACCTTCACTGGTCCACCGCGCTGTCATTGATCCGCGCCCATGCTCAGTCGCTGCGGGTGCTTCAGGTGCCTTGTGGCGCCTATGAACTTCATCAGAAGGGGTTTTACTTCCCCAACCTGGCTGAGGACTTGGCGGCGATCGGCGTGCCGGCCTTGGAGCAGCTCGTCTTGGTTCGGCCAAAGCGGAAATGCGACCAGGTCGCTGATTGTCTGGTGCAGCTTCGGTCTTTCCGAGAGTCTCTCAAAAACAATGTTGACGTGATTTGCAAAGAGTGTTCTAGACTGCAGTAATGATATCCAACATACAGCATGAAGCATAAGGTTTTCTTCTATATGAGGATAGTTAAAATGTTTTGTTTCAAACCAAGAATGTATTATGTTTTTTTGTAATTACTTTTTATGTAGCCCCCTTTGTTTTATTAGAACTGTTATTTCCGACAATAAAGTCATGCATAAAGTTCAATTTCGATGTTGATTCCTCTGGTACTGTTGGGAATGTGGATTGTCGGCTGTATCGGAAAGGGGGGGGGGGGGGGGTGGGGGGATTTCGGATTTGCATTGTTTCGATGGACGAAATCAAAATTTGTCATGTAAATCACGAAAACTTGCCACTAACAGGAGGCAGATATTAGTGTAACCAAGATGGGCTAAGAAGTAATGTACACTATAAAAAAAAAAGTTGCGATTTTGCAAGCCCTGGGCTTGGCAACCCCACACAGCAGACCCAGGGTTGATAAAAATCCCAACCCACTGGAAGGGCGGATGCACGGACCCAGTGGGGGAGAAAATTGACATGCCCATTGGGCATATGGAACGTGTGCGCAAGCCCGACTTGTGAATCTCACGCCTTGGGCTTGCTGAGAACACGAACCTGCCCACGGACGTGTAATTTGCAAGGTGGGCACGTCAAGTACGGTTGCCAAGCCCACGGGCAGGGAAAAGTCAATGCTTGGGCATGCTAAAAGCACAAACCTGCCCACGGACGCGTAATTTTCAAAGTAGGTATGTCGAGCTGCATTGCCAGGTCAACATAGTTTAAGTATGTTTCGGGTTGCCAGTGCTGCCTAGATGTGATGATCTAACTGTCATTGTATTTGGTGGTGGCTGGTGATACCATTACTGGTATCACATGATTGCAAAGCCGCAAATCATGACACAAAAATTAGATTTCGAAGCCGACGCCGACTTTCAAAGGAGGTCGCCTGACGATACGAGAAAACGCTGAAAGGGTCATCTAGCCGTCGTTTCTGGGCAGCAGCGAGAGTTATAACTAGATAACGCATATTGGGTACAAATGATGCAGCAGCTAATAATGCAAGTATACATTCCATAAGTAGTATCATTCTTTATAACAACAATTTAAAATCGCGACCGAAAATTTATATTTATGTGGGTTTTACATTAGAAAACACTGCAAAACTTCATACTCTGCCCGCAGAGCTATCTAGCGGCTGAAATCGGAACTACCTGACGAGATGTGTCATTTAAGCGCTTACCGTTACGCTGGTCGTTGTTATACACCATATTGCAATCGATCTTTCTGAATGCATATATTCTTTGACATTTCTCAAACGCCTAATAAACTTACATTTTATGTACGACAATGTCTATGAAGAGAACATTATCTAAGAAATGATATTTGTGTTAAATTTTAAGTAAAATGACGATGGGATTGGAGTGTCAACTATATATTCATGAGAAATCCAGTCCTAAGGGCAAAGAAAAGTTAACTCCAGAGTACGGTTTGGACAGCGTGTGCGGGTGCAAAGCCACACGAACGAGCCAAGGGTGGTCAATTTCCTTTTCTGTATGAGTAAATTTGCCCGGTCTGGGTGGGTACATTCGCAACCCGTGGGCAAACGAAGCCACACGAACGAGCCCAGGGCGGTTCATTTCCTTTTCTGTATGAGTAAATTTACCCGGTGTGGGTGGGTACATTCGCAGCCCGTGGGCAAGCGGGGAATCCGCACATGCCCGGGGTGCAAATTCCCATTATGGTCCACGAAATTTACAAGTGTGGGCAATTACATGCGCACACCCAATGGGCATGTGCCTCGGCTGAACCTGCCCACTGGGTCAGTGGAGGGGCTTTACAAGACCAGTGGGTAAAATTACAAGTCCACTGGGCAAACAAATTTACACTCATTTTTTGTAGTGTATCGTTCTCTAGACGATAATTATACCCTTTCATAGAGTAAAACAAAAATATACTGGAATAGCGCCAGTCCAAACCCACTGGGTTAGTTTTCCTGTAGCAGAAACCTCGCCGCTCGGTACGGCAGGGAGGTGGCCGCGGGTAGGCAACCAGCCACGCGCGCCTGTGGGTCGCTGCGGCGCTGCCTACCGCCCCGGCGCGCAGCGGCGTCAGGGCCGCGCTCGTCGCGACGGCCTCGGCCACTTTGCGCGTGTACCTCGGCCTGGCCGCCGACGGCCACACCCCCTTCCCCCCCCCCCCTGCCTCAGCTGACAGCGGCAACGCCGTCGGCGACCAGGACGCGAACGGCCACCTCACGGCCGCGTCCTCCGCGTTGACCCGGAACACCTCGTCCACGCGGCACGCACGGCCGTCGGCGTCAGGCGCCGCCAGGAACACCTCGCTGTCCAGGCGGAGCGCCCAGGCGGCGGGGCGGGGCGGGGCGTTCCCTCCGCTCAGGGGCCGCGGCCTGCCGTGCACCACCAGCCACACGTGGCTGGCGTCGGACATCACCCGGTCGCCCTGGACGAGCGGGAGGCGTCAGGCGACGTGTTCAGAGAGCTACACTGGTAAAACAAATGTTTAAGTTTTATACATCATGGTGTTTAAGTTCCACTTCTATACATCAAATGGTGTATAGTGTCAACTATACATCACTATATATTTAACAACTATGCACTTCGTAGATGTTTAGATGTTAAACGTTTCGTGATGTTTAGAAGTATGCATTTGGACGAGGCTTTCCATGTCAAAGCATAGGGATGCGACGACATCCCAAGTGTTTAGTCAACTATACACCTGCTAAATGTTTAAGAACTATACACCAACTAATGTTTAGTTAGAACTGTGCATGACATAGTGTTTAAGTATTATACATTAGGAGCTATGCATCAAGTGGTGTATAGAACTAAACATTTGTTTAACCAGTGTAGGGCGCCATACTCGCGCCGCGCCGCTCACCGGGTCGAATCAGGCCGGCGGCTCGCTGGCGTCCATCACCACCCCGACGTAGGAACGCCCGCGCGTGTCCAGGACGCCGGCGACGGGCAGCGAGCCCGCGGCCCCGGACCCCTGGGAGCGGCCGTCCTCGGCCAGGCCGCGGTACACGCGCAGAGTGGCTGCGGCCGTCGCGACGAGCACGGCCCTCACGCCGCGGCGCGCCGGGGCGGTAGGCAGCGCCGCAGTGGCCCGCAGGCGCGCGCGGATGGTTGCCTACCTGCGGTCACCTCCCTGCCGAGCGGCGAGGTCTCTGCCACAGGATAACTAGAGAGACTCAGGGGGAGAGAGGCGTCAACTCTCCGCGCGAGAAGCGCCGTGATTGGACGATACCGACCTGAGCGCGGCGAGTTGACGCCGCTCTCCCTCCGAGTCTCTTTAAGGATAACTAACCCCGTGGGTTTGGAACCACACGTTTAGACGGTTCAGCTGAAAAACGGTCTATTATGTTAAATTTTTGTATTACTTTATGAAAGAGGACAATGATTGTCAACAGAACGATACATTATTTCTAAGCCCATCGCGGTAACAATAATTGCCTCCGGTAAGTGGCAATTTTTCGTGATTTAGATGACAAATTTTAATTTCGTTGACCGAAAGAATGCAAAGTCACCCCCCCCCCCCCCCGCCCCCGGGTGGCAGTGCATGATCCACATTCTCTACAGTCCCAGAGGAATCAATATCAAACATCAACTTGCAAGCCTTGTGCATGACTGTATTTTCACAATTTTGGAGTCCTAATAAAACAAAAGCAGCTACATATAAAAACAACAAGAAAACATAATACAAAATCCGTGTTTGGAACGGATACATTTCAACTACTCACTTATAGAAGAAAACCTAATGCTACAGGCTGCATGTTAAATATCACCACTAGAGTCCAGAACACACTTTGCAAACCACGTCAACATTGTTCTTGAGAGACTCCCGGAAAGACCGAAGCTGCACCAGACAGTCACCGACCTGGTCGCATTTCAGATTAGGCCGAGACAAGACGAGCTGCTCCAAGGCCGACAAGCCGATCGCCGCCAAGTCCTCACCCAGGTGGGGAAAGTAATACCCCTTCTGATGAAGTTCATAGGCGCCACAAGGCACTTGAAGCACCCGCAGTGACTGAGCATGGGCGCGGATCAAAGACAGTGCGGTGGACCAGCGGGTCTCATGACAAATAACGTTTAGCCACACGACCCCAGCGTGCAGCGCGGGGGCCGGGAGGAAGCTTATATTTGTGCCAAGGTAATTCCACATCTTGAGGCTCCGTAGCCTAGGCATGCAAGCCACACAGCGCAGCTGGTTCTCTTTCGGCCGGTTTATCTCGAGCTCCTCCAGCTGCAAGGGTAGGTCCGGGTAGTCCTGAACTTCCTTGTCACATGTCACCATCAGCCTCTTCAGAGATTTCATCTTCGCCACTTCCTCCATAAAGCTCGGTGGCGCGTCGCCCGCGATCTCCAGCTCCTCGAGCTGCGGCGCCAGGACGCGCAGCAGCACCTCCGAGCCACTGCCCGTCAAGTTCCTGAGGGAGCGGGCGTGCACCCAGCGTTTGCTTTTGAGAATGTCATTCACCTTCAAACTGTCACCGTCAAGGTCAGATTTATAATCAATTGTGAGGACAGAAATCCCTGGCGGCCCGACGAATGGTTTGTCTTCGGCTTGGAGAGCTTCGTCACTCTGGTCGGAGTCCTCTTGCTCCATCGCCTCCCCGCGCTGGTCGCCATCCTGGAGAGGGGTCTTGGCGTCGACGGCAGGCTTGTGGGATAAAGGCTCGGCATCGCCGTCAGGCTGGACAAGACGGCTTACTGTGTCGTCTTCATCCTGGTGGAGGGAACGACCAGCCTCAGCACTGCCATCACCCTGGAGGAAATGAGAACCGGGTTAAGATCACACGCACGTACAGAAACAGTTCCGCCCGAGCCTCCGCATCGGTGACGCATGACGCACCTTCTCCAGGCGGCCGTCGGCTCGCAGCTGCAGCAGGAGAAGATGCCCGACCGGGCCGAGCTCCTCAAAGGCCTTCCAGACGGTCCCGTCCTCCTCCACCGCAACCAAACTGCTCTTGGGAACGGACATCAGCCTGAGGCCGTCCACCAGCTGCTCGGCCTGCTTCAGCACGACCTCGCCTGCGCCCGCCTCCCCGCGCCGCAGCTCCTCAAGGGCCTGGTTCATCTGCATGACCTGGATGGCTGAAGATTCCTGCAGCTGTTTGAGGGCCGATATTGCAGTGGGCACCACCTTGTCCAGCTGCGCAACAAGTTTCTTTCCAGCAGCAATGCCACGCTCCAGCTGCTGAACCTGATGCTCATGCTCTCTGCTGGGCGTTTCCTTTTTCATATGCTGGATCACAAAGATGTCAACAATTTTATTTTTAAATTTCAGAATAGTTTTCTTTTCATAAATGTTTATTTGTCCTATGACAAAATGTAAAACTAATGGAAAAAAAAAGAACATTCTGAAATTTCTAAAAAATCATTTTATAAAAATGTTTTACATCCAGATCAAAAGATTAATGCTTACTTTTATGCAAAGTGGACACTTCCTTTCCAAATCAGGATTTGACACACAAGCTTCACAAATAGTATGTCCACAGGTCAAACTTTTACGGTGATGATCGGACAAGTCAAACTCCAAACAGCATTTGTCGCACTGGAGATCAATCTGAAACACAAGCGTACAAATAAATTTTACGAGTGGTTCGATCTACCTTGGGATTAAGAAAAACATACAGCTTATAACAATTTTGTCCCACAGTATATAACTTTGTGATCACTCCCCGTCAAAATAAATTAAGATCAGATTTTACTGCTTTTATATTAACAAATATTATATTAGGATAGGTTGTCCAGAACAAGCAATGGAGCTTTGACATGAATACTATCATATTACTACTTCACTTACATCAATGGAGCGCTTCGTCATTTTTGTGCAGCATAACACCAGTCAGCAGTCAGGAATCAATGGATCCTAGGTATAAACACTTGACTAATGACAACAGGTGGTTGCTCTGCATAAAGAAACACAAATACTTAAAAGACTAGCAGCAGGTTATAAACATCAATAGTTCTGAAAATTTCTCGACACCAACGCAATAATTATTCGGCGATTGCTGATATTTTTTTCCCCCGAAAACGTAAGTTCTAGATCAGGTTAGAAGGAGACGATAATTCAAACAAAACAAAACGCCTAAAGCGTGTTGGCGGCTGCTGTTTTGCTCTCTTCGCGGCAGCGGACGGACACCGACATGCTATTGCTAACGTGCTGTACTTGTCCAACTTAGAGAGTGACTTTCGCAGTAGCAAACAAAACGTGCAATAAAGTGCCTGTGCATTAATTTGACGAGAGCGTGAAGTAGTACTGTGGTTTCTGATACGACCTGGATAGAAGGATTGGACAACAAAATACTGCAGCAAAGTAAGCAAAGGCACACCTATGCTTTAAAGTCAGAAAAGTTTTGAGAAAATGTTATTACTCGTTCTTTACACACTAACTTTTAAAAACTACTGTGTTCAGAACGAGTATTGTGCTCAGCACTGTAATGGTGTGATAAGGTTGATCTCCAAATGTACAATACCTACATAAAAACCAATTACATATTTGAAAAGATCATTAAAAACTGAGTAGTAATACTATGAAGTTTGTTTCGTCTTGTTTTTTTAAATTTTGAGAAAATAACGATTTAAGGTTATAGGTTAGGATACCTATTATAAAAATCCCTTAATATTGAAATGTTCAAAATAAAATTAAAGCTCACATATAAGTAATCAAATTTTGCAAAAAAGATTTCAACGTTTATGATAAAAGTATTATGAAATGGTGTCTTTCTCCTCCTCTTCTTTACGCTTCAGTACTGTATTGAGATGAACCCCCACAACAATGTAAAGAACGAGTTGTAGATTTTAATATCAAACACATTTGATGTTAATAAGGTTTTCTTTTTTCACTTTTGCCTTTGCTTCTTGTTAAAAGCTTGTACTCATTCTGTGTGGGTAATCTGTTAAGTTGCAACCCACTTGAACTGAATTTGTGAACTTGGTCTTCCAGCTCTCCTGGCAAATTTCATGCAGTACTTATGTAGAACTCCAGCTCAAAACCGCCAAAAATTTTGGTCAAAGTCACCGATTTTTTTTTTTTACCCAGTGTTCGATCAGGGTCATTAGTAGAGGCCCCATGCCAAATTTGAAGCCTGTAGCTCAAACGGTTTAAAAGGTAGCCTGATACCTCAAATTTTTGATAAAAGTAGCGGAAAATGTTAAGAGAAACATCTATGTAGGTGTTACTTCTAAATTATAGCTCTGATACAGTTAGGGTAAAGCTTTTACCTTCCTCTGATTCAGAAAATGGTATCACATGTCCCATTTTAGCAGAAAAAAGTTCTAATACCTTAAAAAACCTTAAGTTTTTAGTAAAAGCGTAACTCTTATAACTCAAAGTCCCATGCTGGGATTTTGGTCGTTCCAAGTTTGTTGGACTTGTTATGTGCCCCTCTAAAACATATAAATTTTCCAGAGGACAAATATTTTTTATAAATAAATTAAAAATTACTTTATAAATTTGCTAATTTATCAACTTTGTAGATATTTTAAGAATTCATGACTGCCCCCAACCATCTCAGGTCAACTCAGGTTGGTCAAAGCTCTCTTGCTTATCTCCAGAACCAAATTTGGCCTTCAATGGGATGAAAAATATGTAAATTACCCTTCCACACACATGTTTTAGCACTCTATGTTGGTTCTAGAGATAAGCAAGAGAGCTTTGACCAACCTGAGTTGACCTGAGATGGTTGGGGGCAGTCATGAATTCTTACAATATCTACAAAGTTGATAAATTAGCAAATTTATAAAGTAATTTTTAATTTATTTATAAAAAATATTTGTCCTCTGGAAAATTTATATGTTTTAGAGGGGCACATAACAAGTCCAACAAACTTGGAACGACCAAAATCCCAGCATGGGACTTTGAGTTATAAGAGTTACGCTTTTACTAAAAATTTTAGGTTTTTTAAGGTATTAGAACTTTTTTCAACTAAAATGGGACATGTGATACCATTTTCTGAATCAGAGGAAGGTAAAAGCTTTACCCTAACTGTATCAGAGCAATAATTTAGAAGTAACACCTACATAAGTGTTTCTCATAACATTTTCCGCTACTTTTATCTAAAATTGGAAGTGTGGGGCTAACTTCTAAACCGTTTGAGCTACAAGCCTCAAATTTGGCATGGGGCCTCTACTAATGACCCTGATCGAACACTGAGGTAAAAAAAAAGATCGGTGACTTCGACCAAAATTTTTGGCGGTTTTGAGCTGGAGTTCTACTTATACCTGCCCTCTCTAAAGTCCGACTAAATTGTGTTGTTACATTTCTTGTCCCTGTAACCTAAAATTTTGCTGATTGAGATCAACATTATTTGCTGTTAATTTTGCTTTTACTTTCTATTACAAAATGGATTTAGTAGGGTATTTAACATGGATATTAATTGGCTTTGAGAATCCAAACAAACAACTCCATGATCCAATATACAATAATTGTGATCCGTTTTGTGTTTGTGTTTCAGATGGATTTGAAGTGTAGTATTTGCGTGGTCGAGTTTGACCTGAACAATCATCGCCCAAAGAGCTTGCCATGCGGGCACACATTTTGTAAAAGATGTGTGCAGAAGCCAGATTTGGATCAGAAGTGCCCAAGCTGCAAACAGGTCAGTGGACTTAAAACATATTTTGATCAGAAAAATCCAACTAGTTCTTTTTATCCGTGTCTTATTAAAAACTGTTCGTGAGATGTCATGAACTCCCAGAAGATGTGCTTTGTTCTCATTGATCGTTCTTGCCCTGTCAAAGGTTCTGGTGTCTGAGCCAGTTGACAACATCTTTGTGATCCAGCTCATGGAAAAGGAAACGCCCAGCAGAGAGCATGAGCAGCAGGTTCAGCAGCTGGAGCGTGGCATTGCTGCTGGAAGGAAACTTGTTGCCCAGCTGGGCAAGGTGGTGCCCACTGCCATATCGGCCCTCAAGCAGCTGCAGGAATCGTCAGCCATCCAGATCATGCAGATGAACCAGGCCCTTGAGAAGCTGCGGCGCGGGGAGGCGGGCGCAGGCGCGGGCGAGGTCGTGCTGAAGCAGGCCGAGCAGCTGGTGGACGGCCTCAGGCTGATGTCCGTTCCCAAGTGCAGTCTGGTTGCGGTGGAGGAGGACGGGACCGTCTGGAAGGCCTTCGAGGAGCTCGGCCCGGTCGGGCATCTTCTCCTGCTGCAGCTGCGAGCGGACGGCCGCCTGGAGAAGGTGCGTCATGCGTCACCGATGCGGAGGCTCGGGCGGGACTGTGTCTGTGCGTGCGGTCTTAACCCGGTTCTTATTCCCTCCAGGGTGATGGCAGTGCTGCGGCTGGTCGTTCCCTCCGTCAGGACCACGGCGGCACAGTGAGCCGCTCTGTCCAGCAGCGTGACGGCGATGCACAGCCTTCATCCCACGAGCCTGCCGTCGACGCCAAGACCCCTCTCCAGGATGGCGACCAGCGCGGGGAGGCGATGGAGCTAGACGACTCCGACCAGAGTGACGAAGCTCTCCAAGCCGAAGACAAACCATTCGTCGGGCCGCCAGGGATTTCTGTCCTCACAATTGATTATAAATCTGACCTTGACGGTGACGGTTTGAAGGTGAATGACATTCTCAAAAGCAAACGCTGGGAGCACGCCCGCTCCCTCAGGAACTTGACGGGCAGTGGCTCGGAGGTGCTGCTGCGCCTCCTGGCGCCGCAGCTCGAGGAGCTGGAGATCGCGGGCGACGCGCCACCGAGCTTTATGGAGGAAGTGGCGAAGATGAAATCGCTGAAGAGGCTGGTAGTGAGATGTGAAATGTATGTTCAGGACTACCCGGACCTACCCTTGCAGCTGGAGGAGCTCGAGATAAACTACCCGAAGGAGAACCAGCTGCGCTGTGTGGCCCGAATGCCTAGGCTGCGGAGCCTCAAGGTGTGGCATTACTCTGGCTCAAATATCAGCTTCCTACCCTCCCCCTCGCGGCACGCTAGGTTGATGTGGCTATCACTCGCTTTTGATGACAGCCACTGGTCTACTGCGCTGTCATTGATCCGCGCCCATGCTCAGTCACTGCGTGTGCTTGAAGTGTTTTGTGGCGTCTATGAACTTCATCACAAGGGGTTTTACTTCCCTAACCTGGGTGAGGACTTGGCGGCCTTGGAGCAGCTCGTCTTGTTTCGGCCCTACTGGGAATGCGAGCAGGTCGGTGACTGTCTGGTACAGCTTCGGTCTTTCCGAGAGTCTTTCAAAAACAACGTTGTCGTGATTTGCAAAGTGTGTTCTAGACTGCAGTACTGATATCCAACATGTAGCATGAAGCATTAGGTTTTCTTCTATTAGAGGATAGATAAAACGGTTCAGATCTAAACATAGAATGTATCATGTTTTCTTGTAATTTTTACTCGTTCTTTACACACTATTTTTTGAAAGCTACTCTGTTCAGAACGAGTATTGTGCTCACAACTGTAATGGTGTGATAGGATTCATCTCCAAATGTACAGTAATAACTTAAAAACCAATTTGATATTTTAAAAGATCATTTTAAAGTGAGTATAAGTACCGGGTGTCCCAGACTACACAGGACAGCCAGTTGGGTGGCCTACGCGCTGGCCGCAGGCGCTCTAGGGCGAGGGGAGGAGTGGGTGTGGTGGTTGGAGTCAGCCGCCGCCCGGCCGCCAGAGTCTCTGAAGGGGGGAGTAGTGCGATGGCATCTGTCGGCCACCCGAGCAGGGGTGGGGGGTACGCTCTAGGATGGTCTTGACGGGCACCCCGCGAGGCCGCGACGTGCCCCTAGCCGCGTCGCGGGTACTTCGCGAGGGATGCGCGACCTACCCCAGCGAGGGACGGGGCCCAACTCGCGAGGGACGTGGCTCACCCCGCGAGGCGCGGGGCCTCAGCGGGGGATGCGCGTTCTGCCCTCGGATGGGACACGGCCCACCCCGCGGGGCACGGGTCCTTCGCTAGGGATGCGCGACCTATCCTCGCGAGGGACGCGGCCCACACCGCGAGGGACGTGGCACACCCCGCGAGGCTCGGGTCCTCCGCTGGGGATGCACGCCCAGCCCCCGCGGGTTGGGCCCCGTCCCTCGCTGGGGTAGGTCGCGCATCCCTCGCGAAGTACCCGCGACGCGGCTAGGGGCACGTCGCGGCCTCGCGGGGTGCCCGTCAAGACCATCCTAGAGCGTACCCCCCACCCCTGCTCGGTCGGCCGACAGATGCCATCGCACTACTCCCCCCTTCAGAGACTCTGGCGGCCGGGCGGCGGCTGCCTCCAACCACCACACCCACTCCTCCCCTCGCCCTCTAGAGCGCCTGTGGCCAGCGCGTAGGCCACCCAACTGGCTGTCCTGTGTAGTCTGGGACACCCGGTACTATGAAGCTTTTTTCCACTTTATATTTAAATTTTGGGAAAATAACGAATTAAGGTTGGAGGTTATAGGCTAGGATACCTAATATAAAAATCCCTTAATATTGAAATGTTGAAAATAAATTTAAAACTCACATATTAGTAATCAAATTTTGCAAAAAAAGATTTCAACTTTTATGATAAAAGTATTATGAAATGATGTCTTTCTCCTCCTCTTCTTTACGCTTCAGTACTGAATTGAGATGAACCCCCACAACAATGTACAGAACGAGTTGTAGATTTTAATATCAAACACATTTGATGTTAATTAGGCTTTCACTTTTCACTTTTGCCTTTACTTCTTGTTTCAAGTGTCGGCTCGAAAAATTCTTCGCACAAGATACCCTTTTGACAAGGCACCACCGGACCGCTTGACCGGTCAGTGGGAGGTAGAAGAAAGACGATAGAGGGGGAGAAAAGCAGAAAGATGTTTTTGCGGGAGACTAAGCGTGCGGCTGGTACACCTGCACTGACCGGCTCCCACTCCAGTCATGGAAGCGCTGTTTTAGGAGCCAGATTCTAGGACTTATGACCCCACGACCACCACAGCCGCGGGCACGGGATTGAACCCATGTGCCGAGTCTCACAGACACCCCGTTCGGTTTTCGTGGAGATCATTGTAACCACTAGACCGTCGGCGCTTCCACGAGGGAGCTCGGTTGAAATGGGGGGTTTGAAATCCACTCCCAAGTTCTTGTCCTCAGAAAAATTAAAATTTTTGGGATGATTCGAACCTCCGTCCTGCGACAGTCGGGGCGGACACCATGCCGGCACGGCTACGACGCCACGGTACCCATCGCCGGACTACTAAGCGTGATGCTGCGAGAAGCCGAGAAGAGGACAGTGGTTCTACGCCCACCAACTTTTTTTTGGTTCGTGACAGTTCTGTGTTCGGACAGTAATAGGATTACGTTTATAACAAAGGTGGTTACAGTTTTACAAAAAGCTAAGCGACAGAACAACAACAACAACAACAAAAATGAAAGAAATCGGTTGGGATTCGAACCACTGCCGGAGTCATGCTGCGAGGATGGTATCGACACTGGCGATTGCAGTGGCCCTCGTCTGCGCTTGTGAGGTGGGCAGTGGTTGTTAACCAGGCTTCAAACCGCCCAGAAAAGTAAATATTGTGCGAACAAATTTTTGAGCCGACCCTTAGAAAATTTCCTCTCCGGGAAAGGCACCCACTACTGTTTTTCGTTTAAGTCCCAAGCCCCGTACAATCTGATTGGAACTGAAAAAAACTTTCCGCCAGCTTTCGATATGTTGTTACCCATGGGGAAGTCCCAATTACCCACATTTACCCTACACAGCAATTTCTCATATGCAGAGGCGCTAGTCTCGCAGCGGGTCCCCTTCATCTAGAACTGCGATTTCGGCAACTGCGATTGCAATCGCGATGTAACTTCAGCTCGCTTCACAAACATTGATATTGGCATTGGCATTTGTATAGGAAAGAAGTCATAACCCCCCCTCCCCTCCCCCCCCTCAACTACCTTTTTCTCCCTTGACAGTAATGCCGGAACGAGGGTCGGAATTTTAATTGTGACAGCTTTTACAATATGAAGTAGAAACTTTGTACATGATCAAACATTCAACAACAGAGGGTAGGTAAAAGAGATTGTCGTTTTCTTTCCTGTTCGCATGACATTGGACTGTTCACGTTCTTGTACTCCCATTACGTCTGATGTTTGTTTACGTGGAGTGTGCAGACGGTAAACATCATCCTATGACTTTTATTTACTCATTGGGTTTTATCTGTTTAGTTGTGTGCAATCCGAACTCAAATGTCCTCCTATCTCCGTTTTTTAGTTGTTACTGTTTGGTTCAATTACAGTTCCTATTCAGCCTATGTGATATAAACGTTACTCAAGTTAGGTTATATCATCCTTTGTCAAGTTTCTTCTTATGGGTTTCCTTACTTCGTTTCAGTTCTTTACCATCTAACTACTGCTACACCTTCCTGGAGGACCATATATTTGATACCAAAATGAAGCCTCATCCAGGACAGTCACCTTCCAGTAAGTGTCCCTTATATTTAATTGTTTGTATAGTTTACATAGTTTTATGAGATTAATAATTGTTTAATCTTCTATTGTAAGTTTTAAAGTATGTCAGCCTTGTGACATTGACACTGCAGAATGCAATCCTTGGCTTAAGCATGCGCTATGCTCGCACACGACCAGGAGATATGTTTCTCTCATCTTCAGGTAATTTTATCTTTGGATTTTATTTATATCTTCAGAAATTGCTATTAGATACTTGGTATTTACTTAAAATATTTTTCTAGCTGTTTTAATGTCTGAATTTGTCAAACTGATCACATGCTTGGGTATTGTGTGGAAAGAAGAAGGAAGCTTTGAACGAGGTTTAGCAGCATTGCATAATACAGTAATTAAACAGCCCATTGATACACTTAAAGTTTGTGTTCCATCTCTTGTGTACATCATTCAGAACAATCTTTTGTATGTGTCTGCCTCACATTTAGATGCTGCCACATATCAGGTAATTAACAAAGTGTGCCCCTGGAATATTCACACAACTTCAATTGTTCATGTACCTTGTGTTCCATCTTTTACAGGTCACATACCAACTAAAAATCCTGACTACTGCCATGTTTGCAGTAACAATGTTACGCCGTACTCTCCTGCAAACTCAATGGATTTCTCTTGTGACTTTGGTACTAGGAGTTGTTTTAGTTCAACTTGCCAACACTGACCCACCTAAGGTTGTTGTTGGAGGTCCAGAACAGAATCGAGTAATAGGATTTTCTGCTGCTCTATGTGCTTGCCTTCTGTCTGGATTTGCTGGAATATACTTTGAGAAAATCCTGAAAGGTAAGCATTCAGCTCTGATTTTTGTACAACATGACTTTCTCTTTGAATGTTCTTAATAATTTTATTTCTGTGTAGGCTCAGATATTTCAGTTTGGATGAGGAATGTACAGCTTAGTTCCCTTTCTCTTCCTATTGGACTCTTCACCTGCTTGGTTACTGATTGGGAAGTTGTAACATCCAAAGGATTGTTCTTTGGCTATAATGGGTTTGTTTGGTACCTTGTAGTTCTACAAGCTGGTGGTGGTCTTCTTGTAGCCATGGTTGTGAAGTATGCAGATAATATATTGAAGGGATTCGCTACATCTCTTGCCATAATTTTGTCCTGTATTGCATCAATATATCTTTTTGAGTTTAACTTAACCTTCCAATTTGCACTTGGAGCAGCTTTGGTTATAGCTTCAATATTTTTGTATGGGTATGTCCCTCCAAATCCAAATCAGCAAAGTAAAGTTTAATTATGTACTTTTGGCTGTAATGACTTGCTAAGAGTATATCACTTAACATTTTTCCTAAAACAAAATGATGAAAATACAGTATTTGCATGATAATTTACTCTTTCACTTTGAAGTAGTTAAAAGGTTGTATTTGTCAAGTGACCAGATTCTTATCATTTAAATTTAATTGGCACAAGACAACTCTTGTAAAATAGGATACAGTAGTTTGGCTAATATGTTCCTTCCCTGAAAAGGATAATCTTGTGCCAAATGCTCACAAAAGACAAGACTTAACATTCTATGTTAGAGATTATCTCTTGTGGAAGATTATTTCTTCTACTGGTATTTATAAGCAGTTTTGCTTTTTGATGATCCTGACTAGGAAGAACTAGTAATTTTGAAAGTTCAACTTGTGCGTGCCATGTGTACCATGGTGTATCTGTTGCCAGTACTTAATACATTATTGAATAGGACTTTTATTTCTTGAATGTATGGACTTTGTTTTTCTGATTGTTGATCAATCAGTGAAGTCAATGGGGAATTTTTTTTTTTGGATTACTACAGTATTTATTTTAGTTGAATTCTTTTTAGTTGATTTATACAAATTTTACATCATGTTTGTACCAAGTTAAGTGGCAGTGCCTTCATTGAGTCTTCCATGTTGTTAAAATATCCTATGGTCCTATTGATCTACCCTTCATTAATTCTACTCTATGAAATGTAAAAGTTGAGGGTTGGTTTCAAATATTATTACACTGTATACTCTAAGGAGACAGGATTGTTGCATTACCCCTCCAAAATGAGTTTCATAAATGTCAAATTAAGTCTCCTAATTTCCTGGGAGCTGAGGTGCTATGTAACTATGTATTTGTAAGTGTTGTTTAGCATGACTGTGTTTCATGATTTTATACAGGTTATTTGCATATTTCTCATGTCTTCACTTATCGACTGAAATGTTTCAGGGTAAACTGTAAGTGTCGTATCAATTTTAAAGTTTAGTTCTGCTGTTGAATTTGCTGTGAAACATCCGAAACATTATGTTGACCACAAATTGGTTTTACGCCATTTAAAAAAATAGAAAACTGATAGTGTAGGATTTTTGTTTTGGGGACAAAACATTTTTTTCCTGCATAAACTTCATGAAAGGATTGATAATCAATTACAATGTTGTATATACCACATATATTTTAAATAACTATAACTATAATGCAAAGATTTTTTTTTTTTTATTTACAAATAAAGACATTAAAAATAAAAATACAATGCAATAATGTTTGTTATTTTTAATGTGAACTTAAACCTTAGGTTTCTTTGCTGATGGCTCATCATCTTCATTTTCATCTCCATTACCTTGGAATATTGTTTTAGGTTGTGTTCTGTAAAAAAAATCAGTACTTATTATGTTATGCTCACACACTAAAGAGAACTAAAAAGTCAGACATCTCACTTTGCATAGGCTGGAGATATCCAGTATGGATTCTCTGCTGCTTCTTTCGCATATTTAAGAATTGCTTCTCTAGGATCTTGATCATCTTCAACACGTTTGCTCAGACCCATATTACGAATGACATAGGAGCTTAATGTGCTTCCAGAAGAAGCCACACGACCCCCTTGCCCTATAAGATAAAAATAGCAACAAATCAGCTCTAGAGCTATACATGAGGACATGTCATTAAGCTGCAGTAACAAAGAGATTAATTTAATCTTGCCTGATTTGATTGGAAGATCAGGCCGATGCGATTTGATGGGATCTTGTCTTGCCTTTTCCATTATTTTTCTAGTGGTTTTGGCTCTGTCTTGTCTGAAGAGAGGCAGAGCATGTGGTGTTAAGATATGTTGTGTGACCATGGCTTCCATCTAAAAACAAGTACAAATGATATAGAAATATGATATGAAGATATAATAAGGTATCGATGCAAAAAGTAACAAGCCAGTCACCAACAATCCTACCTGTTTTACTTTCCTCCTGTTCTTAATGACACACAATTTGGCACCTCGCATACTCTTGCCTTGGTCATAATAAATTTTTACAATTCCATTTCCACAGCTAACAAAAATCTGATTAAGTTTAGGATGCCAAACTGATCTGATGATATGCTTTAAATAAAAATTAAACATATTATAATTTTTATGTTAAAGGTCAGAAAAAAAGACAATTTCTTAAAACTAATGTAATAAGAAAAAATACATACTGAATCAGTCACTTCTATTTCATGAGATTTTTCAAACGTTTTTGTGTCATAGAATAATAATCTACCAGTTGATTCACCTTTCATTACAGATTCACCAGTAAGAACTAATGCATCATCAGGTGAAAACATACAATCAGTGCTGGAAAATGAAGCAGCTTGTATGAGAAAAAACAATCAACTGACACGGAGAGGTGTGGTTTATATCATAGTGAGTGGGACAAACCTCTCATATCTGGAGTACAAATTTTCAAATACATGAAGTGGGTTTTTAAAATTTCTCAGGTCCCATAGTTTGAGTGTGTTATCACATCCACGTGTGGCTAAAGAATGCCCTAGATATGAAAATGCAATACAAGATGTTTCAGATCCTTTTTGATGTGCATCACGCAACAGTTTTGTAGTGTTCACCTGTGGGCATGTAAAGAATTGGACTTCAGCATGTAAATATTAGGACCATAATGACAATATAAGTCGACAGTATAGAAACCAATTGTTCTCACAAAGGCTCTACGGTGATCCCACATCTGTATTGACCCATCTTGACAGGCACAGGCGATCAGGTTACCATCCCGATTATAAGTGCATGTTGTAGGAACTGTTTTGAGGCCATTTGCGCTCCGAGGCTTCATGATTCCTTTGTGTTGTTTGGGTTTTTCTATTTCCCATAAGCGACATGTGCTAAAAACAAGATTTAATTACTTGAATTCATGAAGTCATTGCAAATATATTTTAGTATCTCTATGAGATATACCTGTCTTGAGCACAAGTCAAAAACTCATTTCGAACTTTAGGATGCCAACATCCACTGTTGAGGGCTGCAGTGTGGCCCTTAGTTCTAGACATATCAGCAATATATTGATCACCTTTGACACATTCAGCTACTTCAAAGCCATCTCGGTCCATAACCTTGGCCTAAAAGAGAAAATTTTATTTTGATTACTAATTGATGCTATGTAAAAGAACTTTTATCTTTCCTTATTTATGTAGTTTTTCTTACCTGAGCAGTGCCGGAAACAACTAAAAGAGAGTCTCCAGTAGCAGAATATTGTAAGGCTTTGATTGGATGACTGGAAAAGGAAAATAGAATACAAAGAGAACAAAGAAGAGGAATCAGGAAAAATAAACAGAACTGTTACTCACTTTTCACAAGGCATAAGAGTACGGAAACTCTGTAAAGTTGAGTCCATTCCAGCAAAGTCCCAGAACCTGACCTCGTAATCCACTGATCCAGAGGCAAGTCGAGCACCAGAGGGATCAACACCTAATGCAATGACTGCCTTACTGCCATGAGTTAGGGCAACCTCATGACTTTGAGGTATCTTATCGGTAGGTTTCTACAAAGCAATGGCAAAGACCTTATTACATATATTCCTGATAATTTACAATTACATTGAGCAACTAATTTGCTTGTGATGATTGATGCCCTGTCTGTTTCCTATTGTATTACTTTATTTTACTTACTTCTGGTTCATCATCACTAAGGTCTTCATCCCCTGCCACAGCTTCTTTCGCTGAGGATTTTGTACTGCTCTCACTCAAGAGATCCTTGGGGATTGGAGGGCCAATTAGGTCATCATCGTCATCATCATCATCGTTATCTTTACCATCATTATTAGTGTCTTCTTTTTTCTGACCAGTATCTTTACCAGTAGCATCTGATTGTTTGGATGACCCTGCAATAGACAGCCCTTTAATGCTAGAATCTGGAATACAATTCATGTTATTAGAAATATTTTTTCCCAATCAAAGATTGAACAAAGGAGAAATCAAAGTAAACTTACCAACTGCTGTTGACGCAGTTCGCTCTTGGGCTGTTTTCCTTGCAGTTTGAACCATTTCATTAATGTCGAAATGTTTTGCACTCTTTCCAAATCCACTGAACCCCATGGTTGATGCCATATTTTTAAGTTCTTCATCTTCAACAGCTTCTGATTCAATTGCAACTGGAGCTTTGTGGCCTTTGGGTTGTTTTTTCCCAAATGAACCAAATGTTCCGAAAGACCCACCCTCTTCCTTAGCCTCTTTCTGAGCTTTCTGATCGGACGTGGCAGAACTACTCGCGGAGAATTTGATGGCTCCAAACGCTATCTTGGGCTGGTTCATTCTGGCAATCCTAAAACGTCATAATCAAAACATTAACCGACTTTGGCACCACAACATAACCTGAATGCCAGGTAAACAAGACAATTAACACAACGGCTAGGACTTTACAAAGGGGATGTAAGCCTGAGAAAGAAAAGTTGAAAGAATCGTAAAAGAAATTTGAACATACTTTTAATCGCTTTAGTCAAAATGCCGCTCCCGGCACAAGACGCTCAAGACGTAAATAAGAAACAATATCAGCAGCTTGGCAAGGCAGCAGCCGAATTCGTTCGTCTTTCGTCGAGCAGCGTAGCGTAGCGTGTGCGCATGCGCATGCGCTCCTTTCTGTCGGTGGGAAATACGGCTTGGATCGCACCCTCAACGCCCAAGACACAGGCAACCCAACTTGCTCCCCCGTCCTGCTTTTAGACTAGGTCTGGGATCGACCAAAACCGTGGAGATCATTTTTGTTTTAAAAAAACTTGTGGACAACTGTTTGAACAGATATAGGATAGGTCCAAGGCGTTTAGAGCCGCATCAGGTTTGACCTTGACGCAGCCGTGGTGCTCGTGGCCGGGCGCAAAAGTAGTCATGGACTTTATGAGCGGCGCGAATGGAGACCTAAATTCTATCGCAATTACAGTAGACGAAGTTATCTATTGCCACAGGCGTCTGAGTTTTCCCTTTTTCGTAAATTCATTTTGTAGTAACGAAAAATACGCAAATTCGTACGAAAAGCATTGAACCCCGCCCGCCTACATGACAGTAACAGTGCTGCCAAATTAATAAAAGTTGTACTATTTTTCAAAACTAACAAATTTTCGCAATAAGGGCTGTTTTTGTGATTGCGTTACATATCCACTGCTCAAATCTGTTTTAAAATTTTGCCAGTTTCAGAAAATAGTTTTATTTTGTCGGTCTGAAATTCAAATGTAGCTATCGGATCTGGAAGCACTCTTGTCGTAAGATCAGTTTTGTGTTCAGTGTCTCGTTCTCACCGGCGTTTGCGTTACGCGAGCGATTTCGCCGTCGGAGCAAAACGTTTAGTTTCCAGTGAAGAGCCGGTGGTCGACGGAAGGCGTCTTTGGAAATCAAGGTAAGTTTGTAATTTAGCACATATTAGCCGTCTCGTTGGAGTTAACTACAATTCGTCTCAGACAAAACTTTGCAGCCCATAGAGCCAGAGCCTCAGCGGCAGGGTCTGCCAGGGAGAGAGGCGGGTGGTGTGCTGCTTTCTAACCACCACAAAAACCAAAAACTGCGAGGTTTGTGGACCCACTAGCCTGAGATATTATCCTGCAGTGAGCCCCCCCCCCCTTCCCCCGCGTTTAATTGCGGGTTGAGCAATCGCAACGGTTAAACGGTACTGAATGGTAAACTCCACCGGTTGAAACTGGTGGGAGAAACGTGTTTCTGTAGCCACTGCACCTACACAGAAATGACGCCACAAGTTGTTCGTTATTTCGAGGAACTGCACGGAAACCGATTCTTAGCGAAACGCACGTAACTCGTTATTCTTCATGCGTCATTCGTATTCATTTCTCGCAATTCGCCCTTCTACTATTAATTGCACTCCACGACGCGCGAAATAGTAAGTATTTGTGTTATTGTGTTATTATGTGGTGCTCTTAACTCTAGCCCAGGTAGAACTCGAAAGTCAAGAAAATGTCGAAGTGACGCCACTGTGACAATTTTTGTCACGAAACAGTGCTGTCTGTAAGACAGATTGATGTCATTTTGAGATCAAAATGGGGTCATTGACACGTTTTTGACATCTTTGTTCTACCTGGGAGTGACCCTTCGGCCCTCGGTCGGTCCGTCCGCACACGCCCACAGAGGTCCAGGGCCGTGCCGAGCCACCTTTTGAAATATCCCTTTCGCTTTTGGTACATCCCTGGGATCGGGGACGAGCCCTCTCTCCCCATCCCCCCCCCCCCTCTCCCCTCACCGGCCGACCCGGTCTTCCCTGGAGCAGCATGTCCTTGGGCGAAGGTAAGCCCGGCCGCGCCGAGAGGCCCCTGAGCTGGGCTGGAAGTGACCCTCTCCCCCCCCCTCCCCCGCCCTGCGGCGCGGTGTAGCAGGAGCGGCTGCGGGCCTGGTCGGACCTGGCTTAGCTCGGCTGACAGCCGCACGAAGGAGCTTTCACTTCACTGACTGCAGCCCGGACGTACCCGGAGGTACCCGGAGGTACCCAGCCAGCCGGAGGTACCCAGCCGGAGGAGGTACCCGGAGGTGGTATACCTCCAGGACCTCTCCGGTACCTCTCCAGTACGACTCCGGTACCTCTCCGGTACCTCTCCTGTACCTCTCTGGTACCTCTCCGGTACCTATCGGGTACCTTTCTGGTACCACTTCTGCTGCCTCTGGAGCGCAGTGCCACGGGCCGATATTTGAACTTGTGCTCACTCCAGGCAGTGGCCACTTTTCCCCCTAGCCCCGGCTTCCGCTTGCAGTTGACGGGGCGCGGCGGCGCGGAGGGGCGGGGCGGGGCGCACCAGTGCATGGGCCCCGTCCCCGTGGCATGTGGCTTCATGGCGGCACAGAAGAAATGAGAAAAGGGAACGCAGCGCCATGAGGCGAGGGGAGAGGGGGCAGGCCGTGGCGGGGTGGGGTGGGGCGGGGTGGGGTGAGGGGGCGTGACGTGCAGCGCGCGGGGCGGGGGGAGGAAGTGGAGTAGGGAAAGGAAGGGGGTCTTGGCGGAGCCGCGCGCCGTGCCGCGCCGTGCCGCGCCGTGCCGCGAGTGCCGCTGCGGCTGACGTCGCTGGAATGCACTGCACACCAGCGCTGGCACCGTTGGCTCGCAGGCCTGGCCAGGCAGACCCGCGCCACGCCAGCCATGCCTCCAGGAGTTGTCCAGGACTGACTCCAGGGACTCCAGGAGGCCAGGCCAGGCGGCCCTCGTGCGCGTGCGGTACCCGCGGGTCGGGCCGCACGCCGCTGCCCTGCACTGCCCACCTGTCGTTGGCGATGCCCTCAGGCCCCCGGCCAGTCCCTGCCCCTGCCGCGCCGCGAAGGGGACGTGGCGCGGCTCACTGCAGTCAGTGTTGCCTTTTGCCTAGCAGGCAGGCGGAGATACCCGCCCGCCTCACACAGGTGTACTCGTGACACTTTTGCCTACTTATCTGCCAACACTGACTGCAGTGGGAGGGCAGCGCCTGCGCCAACGCGCCCACACGCTGCACTGCCGTGCGGTCCGGGTGGCCTACCCGCCTCTCCCCGGGGCTCCTCGCTGAGCACGGCGATGTAGGAGGAGAGGGCTGAGGGGAGGGGAGGGGGGCCCGCAGGACCGCAGGACTATGGGCTGCTGAAGCTGTCGCCATTCGGTCGCCGCCAAAGGCATACCGCCGTTCAAGTGTGTGTTAGTGAGTGAGTGAGAGAGAGATACAGAGGGGCGGACGAAGAGAGAACGCGAGAGAGAGAGCGAAAGGGAGTGAGAGAGAGAGAGAGAGAGAGAGAGAGAGAGAGAGAGAGAGAGAGAGAGAGAGAGAGAGAGAGAGAGAGAGAGAGAGAGCCGCTGCTAGCCAGCCGTTCATTGACTTCCCATGCGCGAAGTGAGTGACCTTCCGCTTCGTTCGTGGTTCTCCGGCCCGGCCGGGCCGCGGCGCGCTCCACTGTGCTTGGCCGAGCTCGCGCCGCTCCTCGCGGTCCTCGGTTCGGCTCGGCTCGACTCGGCTCGGCTGGTTTGTCGAGGCCCTGCGCGAGGCTACAGGCCGGGCAGGCCGGGCTGCGTGCGGCGCGTGTCTCCGCCGTCTCGCTCGCGCGCGCGGTGCGCGGCCGCGGGTCGCGGTCGGCGCGCGCCGCCCCGGACGCCGCCCTTCCGAGAGCCGGAGAGAGCGGGCGGGCCGAGCCGGGCCGGGGCGGAGCGGAGGCATGGCGGCGGCCTCACGAAGCCGCTTCGGGCCGCGCTCGGCTCGGCTCGGCTCGGCGGCGCCGCCGACTCGACTCCCCCGACGAGTGCGACACGTAGGCAGCAGAGGCGAGGCAGGGCAGGGCAGGGGGTTCAGTTGCTGACGGGACCCGCAGCCGATCCAGAGCCGCGTCGCGCCGCGCCCATCCGCGCCCGTTTGGACGTAACGCCTACCAGCGCAGTGTAAGCGCCGTGCAGGGCCAGTGCAAGTACGCATACGCAGTTAGGCCGTGCGACCCCGCGAGGGCCCTCCGCGTCGTGAACGTCAGTGACCCGACGAGTGTGTCCTGGAACCCGCTGGAGCGGGCAAGGCCAGCGAGAGAAGTGAATCAAGTGAAAGGTTGTGTGTGCGAGGCAAGTGGCAAACGTTTTTGGTTTTCTGGTCGTGTGAGTGTGAGTGCTTGTGCCACGGAGTGCCATCGGCTGCCAGGGATACCCGTGCCCGCAGGGAGTACCCACCTCTCAGCTGTTGTTTAGGTGAGTGCGGGCGCCATGGACTTATGACAGGACGAGCTGGGACGGGACGGGGTGCGGCTGAAGCGGGCTCATGGGCCCGGCCGGGAGGGCAGGCCGCCTGCTGCTCATGGCAGCGGTACGGGCCGGGTAGGGGCGGCGCGGTGGGGCGCGGCGGGGCGCGGCGGGGCGGTTCTACGGCTAGCCACTCTGACTCAGACTGCTGACCGGGCGGGGCGGGGCGGGCGGCGGGCGGTGGGAGGGGGAGCGGGGTCCTGCTCCTGCTATGGCCGCTGTGCCTCGCCCGCCCCGCCCCGCCCCGCCTCGCCCTGCTGCTGGGACTGCTGGCTAGGCCGCGCGGGGCGTGGCGGGGCGTGGTGGGGCGGAGGCCAGTCACTCTGGAATGTGTGGGACCAGCGACCAGCCCGCCGCGCCGGCCCGTCCCGCCGCGTCCAGCGCGGGGAGAGGGTTCCACGCGGACACTGCCTGTCACATGGGCGCCCTAACCCCCGCGGAGCGCCCTGGGCCTGGGCTGGCTGGGGCCTGGCTGGCCTCATCTGCTGGTGCAGCGGTCCGTCGCCTAGGCAACGGCCAGGCCCCAGTGCCAGCCAGGCCAGGCCCGAGCCTGCAGAGTGGGCGGGGCAGGGCGGACGTGGGGCGCGGGGGTGGCCTGGCCCGCCCCGCCCCGCCCCGCCCCGCGGAGGGGAGTATGAGAGTTTGAGCGGACGGATGCTGTCGTCCATATGTTCCTTTCGCCCTGCCGCGAGCTCCGTTGAACCGCGGTCGGAAGTGGTGGTGAGCGCGCTGGATGCGCTGGCTGCGCTGGGTGCGCTGGCGTCGGTTCCCCGGGGCACCTGCCGGCACGGGTCCTCCCTGGCTGCTCCTGGCGCCTGCAGCCTGGACCTGAGGCCCGGCCGTGTCGCCTCACACAGCCGCGGGCGCGCTGCCAGGCGGGGCCAGCTGGGTACGTAGCTCCTCCTAACGGCCAGGACGTCCTGCGGGCGGGGCGCCGTGTGGCCCTGTCACGCTCGTGCCGTGCGCGCGGGCGGCCGGGGGCGAGTAGGCAATCAGGCGCCCAAACACAGTGGAGCACAGCGGGCTGCATCTGCGCCCGCCAAATAGGCAACCTGCACGCACCTGTGCTGGGGCGCTGCCTAGTAGGCAGGCGCAGATGCAGCCCGCTTTACTCCACTGTGTCTGGACGCCGTATTGCCTACGTTCCTGTCAGCACTTGGGGCGGGGCGGGGGCGGGGCGGGGGCGGTGCCCTCGCGGAGCTGCTGAGCCGAGCGGAGGAGATTGAGGTTATCTCTGCCAAGGTCTGTCTCACTACTACTTACGTTTTGCTTCTGCCAGCGCTATTCTCCGCCCCATTCATGAATGAGCGCATGGCACGACCCCACGTCGCCGTGGTGGAGGCGTGCTTGCCACCCCGCCCCACCCCGCCCCGCCTCGCCCCGGCACATTGGCAGGGCTCCGCCTGAACGGGGACCATCTGGTGACGGGTGGGCAGAGCTGATGCGAGACGCGCCGATGGCGGGTGGATCGGGCGCCAAAAAGACTGCGGGGCGCTGGTCTACCGAGGACTGCACAGCGGCTGGCGGGGCGGGGCGGGGCGGGGCGGGGCGGGGCGGGGCGTGGCGGGGCGGGCGTCCACTTTTGGCGCAACACTTGCGGCCCTTTGACGGGTCTGACAGACAGGCAGACGAGACCCGCCCGGCCCGGCCCGGCCCGGTCCCTCTGCTGAGCTCAGCGGACTGCTTTTTGGCGCGCCGGGCCTGGCGCCGCCCTGCCCCGCTCCGCCCCGCCCCGCCCCGCCCCGCCCCGCCCCGCCCGGACTCCGTTGGGCGCCTCACTCGGCTCGGCAGCGTAGCGTGGGATTCCCGAAATAAAATGACTACCTCAAGTGGCGGTGGTGCTGCGCTGCGCTCTATGATGGATTGTGCTGGTGGCTGGTGGTCTCTCTCATGGCGAGAGAGAGAGAGAGCAAGAGAGAGACAGAGAGAGAGAGAGGGGGAGAGAGAGCGCGCGCAGACCTCACGGAGGGTGTCTGCCTGTGTTTCTCTGAACGAATAGTCCACCAGCCGCAGCCTCAGCTGACTGCAGCCGCTACACACTTGTGCCCGAGTGGAAAACTTGAGACGTCACTTGAAAAAGCCACAGTACAGTAACATGGACATAAACAGTGTGGGGCTGCCCCGTGAGGCGAACCCTGACCCGCTCACATTTTCTCAGACAGGTCTTAGGCCGGTCGCGGACTTGAGCGCACTTAATGACAGCCTCAGGCGCGTGTACCGCGAGTGTACCGGCTGTGTCAGAGAACACGTAACAGTGTTTGCGGGTCTGCCTACACGGCGCCTGACGGCTGGAGCGGAGCGGCTAGGCAGAGCCGCATACTGTCCTGTCCCGTGCACTGTGAAACCAAGTGTTCAACTGTTCAACACTTGAATGTGTGCAACTTCCAGTCTTACACCTCCAAGTGTACAACTCGGTATTTGTGCAATTCCAAGTGTCAAACTTGCCAGTTGTACACGTGTAAGTGTTTAACTCGATATTTGTGCACTTGCATGTGTTCAACTGCCCCGTGCAACATTTCCCTTGTTGAACACTTGCAAGTGTACAACTGTCGAGTTAAACACTTACAAGTGTACGACTGGCGAGTTTGACACTTCCAATTGCACAAATACTGAGTTGCACACTTGCACCTGTTATACTGGAAGTTGCACATTTACAAGTGTTGAACAGTTGAACACTTGGTTTCACAGTGTGGTCTCTGCAACACCGTACGTGTGCCGGTCGGGCCGGGCCCCGTCCAGGTTACCGCCTCTTATCAGACGGCAAGCTTCTCACACGGTAAAAACAATGCCTGATTTTTTTTTTTTTTAGGGAACAAGGGAAAAACTTTGAGGATCTCCCGCATAATTTTAGGGAACCTCCTCAGGTTTTGAGGAAAATTCACACATTTTATGAGGAGACTTATTCAAAATCTGAGGTAGTTCCGCCTCAAATTATGGAAGTTCCTCAAAGTTTTCCATTTTTCCTCTAACAGACTGGCCTGCCGGCCGGTAGACAGACAGTCCAGCTCCAATAGCAAACACAAAATATACTGGCGCAAAGGCAAATAACTTCTTTTTATTAGCCGTGCAGATGAAAGTCGCATGCCTCAGTTCGACTAGTCGGGCCCGTATTCGTCCACGTCAGCGCGACGCGACGCGCGCCACGCGCTGAGCGAGCCGCCTGGCGGCGGGGCAGATACTGAGCAGACTCTCCCCCTTCCCCCTCCCCTTCACTCCCCTCTACATTTTTTTTTTTTGGTACTGACGGCAGGAACAGTCGGCGTGACCTTGGGGATACCTGTGCCATTAACGTGTTATGAAGATGGGCCGGCCTGGCCCGGCCGAACCCGCCGCCCACCCGGGAACCTCGGGGGACGTTTCGCCGGAAATGGGACCGTGTGTGACGTATGGGACGCGAGTGGGCACACTGTCAAAATCGGCGAATTCATATCTTGCAGCACGAAATGGCATCGTCCAAAAAGCGTGCAGTACTACGATCTGTGTCTGTGATGTTCGTTTCTCTTTTTATTTGTTTTGGTTTTCTCTCCTCTGATGTATACGACTGGTGGAGTCTTGCTGCTGTAAACTGTAATCTGGGAACTCGCGCAAGGAGTGTAGTGAGGATGGAACAGCAGAGTAGAGGCTCGTTTCTGACGGCCGCAGGGGCGGGGCGGGGCGGGGCGGGGCGGGGCGGGGCGGGGCCCAAACCAGCTCCGCGCCCAAACTAAACCCGACCGGCCCGAGCCGAGTGCTCAGGCCGGCGTAGTCATCGGTTTGTCAAGTTCAAGTTCAGTGCCGCCCCGCCGAGGTGCGTAGTCCAACAAAGCTGTGGTGCGGGAACTAACTAACAGGGGCCGCCTCTCTCTCCCTCTCTCTCTCTCTCTCTCTCTCTCTCTCTGAACTCCCGCCGTGCTAGCTACGCTGCTGCTTCAACCAAAGTGTCCTTGGGTGGGAAGAGGGGCGGAGCTGGGCGGGGCCCAGGGGGGTCCGCCAAGGAGGCGGAGGATAGGAGTAGGGACAGAGGCGGGCAGGGCAGGGCGGGTAGGGCAGGGCGACGCACCCGGCGCGGCGTGGCGCAGCGTGGCGCGGCGAGTTGGGAGGATGCCAGCGCATGCCGCCGCCGCCGGCCGCGCCGCGCCGCGCCCCGCCGCAGCGAACCCCCCCCGCCCCGCCCCGCCCCGCCCCGCCTCGCCTCGCCGCTGATAGCTCAGGACCCCTGAGACCTCCTCGAGGGACGGAGCACACCCCGCCCCGCCGCGCCCCGCCGCGCCACGCCGCACCCCGCCGCCCCGCCCTGGTCAGCGACACCCTGCGCCCTGCGCCCCGTGCCGCCACCAAGGCTGACCCTGGAGCCGTCCAGCCTCCTGCCTGTCGCTCTGTCCTTGTCGCGCCCCGTGTAGGGCATTTCCGCGTGCCCGGTGAGTGCGACAAGGGCGGAAATACACCCCTCTGAATCAGACGGTAGGCCTTTCCCTCGCAGGGCACCGAAGGGCCGTCGTCGTATTGTCATGTAAATCGTAACGTAACGGCCGGACGGATAGCGCTTACCGCGAGCTTTGTAACTGACCGGTTCAACGCAACGTTACCAGTCCGCGGTGCGGTCAGGTGGGGCGCGTGCCCCCCGGCCCCCCGTCACCCGTCCCCCGGTCCCCCGTCCCCCGCCCCCCAGTCCCCCCCCCCCTTGGCCCCCGGCCCGTGCCCCACCTAGCTGCAGCTATGCTGGGCCTTTGGCCCCTTTGGCACGCCTCACGGCTCCGCGCCGGGGCCGTACAGTCTGCCCGCCAGGCTGGCCGCGGCCGTGGGAACGAACGGGAGATGCGAGCCGAGCCGCGCCGACGGCGGGCAAATACTACACGTCGGGGCGCGGGGGCGGAGCGGGGCGGGCGCCTCACGAGGTCGGTCACCGAGGCCGATCTCGTTGTTGAGCGTGGCGCCTGCCGGGCGTCCCGTCACCACCACCCGGTCACCGGCCGGTCACCGTGCTGAGGGTGACAGTTCTGGTGACGGGTCGTGGCCGCTCGCCCGCCCCGGGAGAAGGACCCCCTCAGGGTTGCGGTTCGGTTATCGGCAACCTCCTCCTCCCCCCCCCGCCCCCCAACTGCCCGCCGCCCCACGCCACGCTCCGCCACGCCCCGTCGCGCTTGGACACTTTTGTTTTTGTTTGCCGCTGATTGTGCGACCTCTGTCGGCCGGTCTGGGCGGCCCGGCCCGTCCCGGTCTCACGCATCCGGCCCGGCCGCCCCACCCCGCCCCGCGCTCCGCCCCGCGCCCTGCCCCGCGCCCCCGCGCCCTGCCCCCCCGCCGCGTGCCCGAAAGCACGTAACTGGACTCATTTCCCACACCAGTTGCTGGGTGCGGTTTGCATAGTGCTGTCGGGGCGAGGCGGCCGTTGACTTGTGTGGCGGGGCGGGGTGGGGTGGGGCGGGGCGGGGCGGGGCGCGCGATAGATGCAGACGATCGCGACCTTTCTTTCCACGAAAAGGGATAAAATATAAAAAAAAAAAGCGGCTCCGCAACGGAGCAGGAGAGCGTACGGATTTCGTAACGGATTTCGACACGTGGACACGCGGTTATCGCGTGATTGCCGTTGCGCAACGGTTGGTGGCGCCCCCGGCCCGGCCCGCCCGGCCCGGGTGTACCCGGCGGCGTAGCTCTATAGCAGTGTAGCTCCCGGGGCTCCAGCAGCAGTGTTGTCAGAAAAGTAGGCAAACACAGTGGAGTAAAGCGGGCTGCATCGGCGCCTGCCTACTAGGCAATAACATGTACGCACCTGTGCTGGGGTGCTGCCTAGTAGTCAGATGCAGCCCGCCTTACTCCACAGTGTCTGGGCGCCGTATTGCCTACTTTTCTGGCAGCACTGTCCAGCAGTGCGAGGGGGAATTCCCTTCCGTAATACACTGTACACGAGATCCATGTATTACGCTGTAATACCCGTAATGTAATACCGAAAACATGAAAATGTTCCCTTCAGTGATCAAATATTGTGTGTAATACCGGTGTAATACAGTGTAATACCGAGTAGTCTGTACAAGATTTTCTGATGTGAATTCCCCCTCGAGCAGTGTGTAGCAGTGTAGCTCCGCGGCTCAGTGGGCTCATGGCTCATCCGAAGCTGCATTGTGCCCCGTATCTGCGTAGCAGCACTAGCACTCGCACCGGAGCGTAGCGTAGCGTCAAACCTGCACGGCCCGGCTAAGGCCTTGGCTCGGCCTTTGCTGCAGCTGCCGGGAATGGAATCTGGGCGGGGCGGGGCGGGGCGGGGCGGGGCGGGGCTTGCCCCTTATCTGCCCTCCGCCAGGCCGCCGCCTCCCCCGCGCCCCGCGCCCCCCGCGCCCCGCCCCGCCCCACCCCGCCCCACCCCGCCCCGCCCCGCCTCTGATCTCATGCAGCCAGCTCGAGCTGATCTCGCCCCCCACAGCTGGTACGCTATCACCACGACTCGACTCATTCCCTCTGCGTTTTCATTCATTCTCTCGACCGGTTTCCCCTTGATCCATTCATTCATTCATGATGTTCAGGCGTGTTCAGGTCACGCGCGCGCCCGCTGCTGGTCGGTCGTCGTAGGTACGTTGAAGTCGCGCTCTCGCGGGGCGGGGCGGGGCGGGGCGGGCAGGGTCGCGCTCGTGGCGTGCCGTACCCGGATGTGTCCGGAGTCCTCCGGCTGCGCGCTTCGCCCCGCCCCGCCCCGCCCCGCCCCGCCCCGCCCTCTCCACCACCGCAGAGAGATCCCCTCCTCACCCCGGCCTGCAGCGGGGCCGCAGTGAAAGTAGCGCCACCTGAAGGACGGAAGTCAGAGGAGGGAAGGGCCATGAGGCCTGGCCGCCCCGGCGCTCCGCCGCCTCCGTCTGACTGCAGCGGAGCGAGTGGCCCCGCCCCCCCCCCCCCGGCCCCCGCCGCCCCCGCCGCCCCCCGCCGCCCCGCGCTGCACCGCGCCGCGACGCCCTGCGCCGCTCCAATCGGGCACCGCATCGCGGCGGTGGCGTCGCTATGGCTGCAGCACGGCGCTGCGCGGCGCGGCGCGGCGGGGCGGCCCGAGGCGCGGTGCAGCGCGGCGCTGCCGCCCGACAGGCGTCCCCCCCCCCCTTCCCCTCCCCAGAGAAAGTCAAGTCCAGCTACAGCAGTGCGGGCGGCGCGGCGGCAGCGGCGGCTGTAGGAGGAGAGTGCATTAGGCGGCGGAGGGAGAAGGGGAGGGGTTAGGAGAGGAGAGGAGAGGAGAGGAGAGGAGGGGAGGGGAGGGGAGCGGAGTGGAGAGACCAGCGGGGTGCATGCTGGAATTTGAAGGAATGATGTGGAGAGAGCCGGCAGTGTCAATATGGCAGCGACACCAACATTAAAATTTTTTTGCGGCGGTTTTCCCTTTGCAGTACACGCGCAGCCACATTGATGGCGAGAGGGCGCCCCCTGGGGTCCCTCGGTGTAGCGGGGCGGGGTGGGGGGGCGGGGCGGGGCGGGGCGGGGCGGGGCGGGGCAGGACCTCTGGCATTCCACGTGCGTGCCGAGTCAGGACCCCGAGCGGCCGAGCGGGGTGGGGCCCCGGGGCAGGGAGCCCAACTGTGCAGCGCCCTGTCCTACATCATGCAGAGCTACAGGACGATTGGCGAACCTGAGGCGCGGGGCGGGGTGGGTCACATCGCGCGCTTGGCCCGCCCGCCCCGCCCCGCCCGACCCGCCCCGCCTCGCCCCACCCCGCCTGCCCCGCCTCAGCTCTGACCACAGGCCGCCCCAGCAGGAGGTCGGACTAAACTAGGCGCCCTGGCCGGGCTGGGCCGGCCGGGGCAGAACGCGAAAAAGCGTATCGCCGTCCTGGGCGTAATAGGCTCCACTGCCGCGGCCGGCGCCGGCGCCGCGCGCTGAAAAATGGCGGGAAAGACTTTCAAATCGACCTGATTATCTTTGCCTGATAATTGCCGCGAGGAAACAATTGCAGGCTGCCGCTGGTGCTGCGGGTGGGTGCGCGGCCCGTCGCGCGCGGCCAGGGCCGGCCGGGGCCGGAGCGGGCTGCATCAGCGCCTGCCTAAGAGGCAACATGCACGCACCAGAGCTGAGGTGTTGCCTAGTAGGCAGGCGTGGAGATACAGCTCGCCTCTTCACTCCGCTCTGTTTGGGCGCTTTATTGCCTGTTTTTTCTGGCAGCACTGTCGCTTGGCTCCCCTCCCTGCTTGCGTTGAGGTTCAGATAGTGTGTGGAAGACAGACAGACAGACAGACAGACAGACATGCTTCGCGCTGACCGGTGTCCTGGCCTCCTCGCCTGGTAGGGCAGGCCGCCCCCTGCTCTGATAAGCCCCTTGCACCTTCCGGTGTCATCACTTCCGTTTGTTGGCTTTCGCGTTCGCTGCGGCGAGGAGGAGGAAAAGCAAGGAGGGGAAAGGGGGGGGGGGGCGTTCAGTTTCGGAAGCGGTTTCTGCAAGTGTGCCCCCCCCCCCCCCGGCCCGGTGCAAAGTGTGGCGTGCGCCGCCACGCTATGCCTCTGCTGCTGAAGCGGAATGCCACAGAGCGACCGGTACCGGTACCCCTCTCCCCCCTCCCCCACCCCGCTGTCCTCTCTATCTCCATGATTATATTTTTTTTTCGCCTCTTTGGGGCCTCTAGCCGATTTGACGCGCCATGGCGAGGCGGGGCGGGGCGGGGCAGGGCGGGGCGGGGTGGGGTGGGGTGGGGCAGAACGGACGCGTAGTGCGGCCAGCAAGGCGAGGGCAAAGCACCCTGGGCTCTGCTCGGCGCGATAGGCTAGCTCAGCTAAGCTCGGCAGTCCTGTGGGTGTGCGGCGGGGCGAGGCGGGGTGGGGCGGGGCGGCGACCTGCGCCACGTTGCTAGCTTTGCGGTGCTGTCACCTGCGGCGCCGGGACCGTTAGCGGTCCTCCCCGCCCCGCCCTGCCTCGCCCCGCGCTGGTGCAGGCTGCACTCGCAGCTCCCTGCCTGAGCTCGCGCCTGCACTGCGGGAGGCCTGCAGCACTCGCCCATTCATTCGCGCGTGTGTATTCATTCATTCATGCATCGATTCATTCATGCATCGATTCATTCATTCATTCATTCATTCATTCATTCATTCATTCATTCATTCATTCATTCATTCACTGAATGTTGCCCCGCGAATGAAAAAGGCACCAAAGCAGTATCCTTTCGTGTAGAACTCCCCCCCCCTCCCCTTCCCTCCCGCCACCGCCTCTAGCCCAGTCCCAGTCCCGCCCCTGGCGTGCAACAGGTGAGCCACTAACGCCAGCCCGGCCTGTCTGGCCCAGCGCTTTACTGCCACCAGCCTCTGTGTGTGTGTGTGTGTGTGTGAGCGCGCGCGCGTGCGTGTGTGTTTGCGCGTGCGCGCGGGTCGCCGAGTGTGACGGCAGCGGTAATCTCCTTCTGAACATGCCCCCTGTCCTTTCCTTCCTTTCCGCTCTCTTATTTTCTCTTGCCCGCTGCTGCCCCGCCCCGCTCCGCCTCGCGCGGCTACACACTTAATTCGGCCGCGGGCGGGGCGGGGCGGGGCGGGGTAGAGTGGGGCGGGCGAGGCGTTCCCCAAACGGCACACGCCCCGCTCCGCGCTGCACGAGGAGGACAACGACCTACCCATAATGACATCGGCGTAGCTGTGCAGGAGAGTGAGTGCGGGAGAGAGAGAGAGAGAGAGAGAGAGAGAGAGAGAGAGAGAGAGAGAGAGAGAGGGAGAGGAGAGAGAGAGAGAGAGAGAGAGAGAGAGAGAGAGAGAGAGAGAGAGAGGGAGAGAGAGAGGGGGGGGGGCGACAAATATGGTGGTTGGGGTGTAGGTTAGGTAGGCGTAGCCCCGCCGGACAGCGCCGCGTGCGAGGAAATGCGCGATTAATGAAGTGGCGGGGCGTAGCGGGGTGGGGTGGACCGCAAGCCGCGGCCAGTGGCGGATTCTATTTCTAGTCGTCTGGGTCTCACCTCTCTCTCTCTCACCCCCCCCCCTCTCTCTCTCTCTCTCTCACACACACACTCTCCTGGGGGTGCTCCGTGAGAACTCCTTTCTTCTGCTTCCTGATCTCCGCCGCCTGCTGGCCGTCACAGAGCCGATAGAGTCTCCGCCGGTCACCGCGCGGGTCGGCCGTGCTGGTGCGGGGGGGGGGGGGGGGTGGAGGGCGGCGACGCAGTACCATCCTTGACCTACCACCTCCCCGTGCGCTGCGGGTATACTCGGTTCCCACGCCACGCCGCGGCACTCCGCTCAGCGGCCGGCGCCGGGCAGGACCAGTGCCTTCTACATCTGGCCGTCAAATGGATTATAGAAGGACACAGAAAGGCCGGGAAAACGCGGGCAGGTGTAAAGCGACACTCTAGAAAGCTTACGGTGATTTTCACTGTAAGCTACGGTGAACCCTGGAGTACTGTAGCTGACGGTGAACCCTGGAGTACTGGTGAAATTTCACCGTAAGCTACGTTGATGCACCCTGATTCACCGTAGCTCACGGTGACATTCACCGCAGCTTACGGTGAAAATTCACTGTAAGTTAAAGTGCAGCAGGGTTCACCGTAGCTTACAGTGAAAATCACCGTAAGCCTTTATTAGTGCAGAAGAAGGGCCTCTCTCATTCGTATGGAGTGGAGACGGGCAGGCCTCAATCCTCAATCACCCTCTAGCTGTCGGTCTGTCTGTCTGTCTGCCCGTACGCCCGTTCCTATCCCTGGCTTCGTGCCAGTGCGCATTGTTGTCTACGCATCTCCCTCACCCCCCCCCCTCCCCCGCCCAGGCGGGACCTGGTACTCTATTGCTCCCCCCGCACCCTGCTGCTCCTTGCGGGTGGGGACTGTACTGCACCAGACTCTTTCACTGTTAGCAAAACCTACGGGAAAATGCTACGATACGTCCTATTAATTTGGCATACAGTGTAGGCTGTACTTTTAGATTACGGTCCATATCCAATCCATACAGGATGCACTGTAACTTTAGGAATTTGTGGAAAGTTGAAATTAAGACCAATCCCGCATAGTGAAATACAGGTGAACTGCAGTTCAAACCTTTACGGTTTACACTGTAAAAAATACCATCATTATAAACCGTACAAACCGGCATTGTACTTGAAATTAACAGTGAAACGCTGTACATTCAGCTCGTTGTACCGTACAATGAACAATAAATTTTAACAGTTTTCTATTGTGTTTAGAAATAACAGTTCGACACTGTTGTTAAATTGTGGTATTTTATAACAGTGTAGACTGTACGGAAAGATTACGGTCCCAACCATAGTCATTCCGTAAATTGGTACGGTAATTTTTACAGTGTTTGCACCCGACTGTACTCTGACCCGCTTTGTCTTCTGCCCGCAGGTGAGTGAAGGTGCAGTGTGACTTGCATCACGGCCTGCTCCGCCTGCTGCGGGGGACGGGGCCGGGAGGCGCTGAGGCTGACAGATAAGTGGGTACAGTGCGAGAGCTGCGGCTGACGCGGACACTTGGCGTGCGGCTGCAGCGTGCAAGTCACGGGCCCCGTGCGTGTAGGCAACCCGCCCGCGCGGAGGCGTGCGGTACAGTATACCTACCGGCTGCGTCGCTCAACTCGGCCCGGCGCGGCGTCCCGGAGCCTATGTTGCCCGATAAGTACACTGTGAAACCAAGTGTTCAACTGTTCAACACTTGTAAGTGTGCAACTTCCAGTACAACAGGTGCAAGTGCGCAACTCGGTATTTGTGCAATCGGAAGTGTAAAACTCGCCAGTCGTACACCTGTAAGTGTTTAACTCGACAGTTGTACACTTGCAAGTGTTCAAAAAGGCAGGGGCGTAGCTAATGGCGGGCAATGCATATTTTGTAACCATGCGGTTTCACTGTTAAACCAAGTGTTCAACTGTTCAACACCTGTATGTGTGCAACTCCCAGCCTAACATGCACAAATTGCAACTCGGTAGTTGTGCACGTCGTATTTAACTCGCCGGCGTGCACTTGTAAGTGTTCAACTCAACAGTCGTGCACTTGCAAGTGTTCAACTGCCCTGTGCAACACTATCCTTGTTGAACACTTCAAGTGCACAACTGTCGATTTCTTTAGATGTAAAACCAGTTAAACACGTGAAATTGCACAATTGCTCCATTTGCGCATTGTGCTAGGTGAAGTTGCACACTCAAGTGTTGAACAGTCAACATATGGAAGTAAAATATTAGTACAGCAATATTTGTTGCACTTGTGCATAGAAGTGACAGCTACCGACCGTGCACGAGCATGCGAGCATCGTGGCTATTAAAAAATGTCGACTTATTTACTTATGTTACAAAGCATGCGGGAAACCTGTAGATAAAACAGGGCTGCTGGAAAACTGTGCCTGCAAAATGTTGCACCAGTTGAACACATGCAAGTGCTTGGTTAAACACTTACAAGTGCACAACTGGCAAGTTTGCTTGGAATTGCCAAATGTACACTTGGACGTGTAAGACTGAAGTTGCACACATTCGAGTGTTGAACAGTTGCAATTTGGTTCAGCAAAAACGTTGTCCTGGTTTCAAGCAGCACAACCCGTGTATACCAGCTGCTTGAGCACTGCTTTAAAACCAAGACTAGGCAAAAATCGTACCGGTGTGAGCAGACAGACAGCCTGTCTACTAGGCAAACGATAGTCTCTTGAGGGGATACCCAGTACTCACGGGGCAGCCTCACACAGGTGTATTCGAGGGAATTTTTGCCTTATCATCTGGCAACACAAGTGTCAGCATAACTATATGGGCATGACCGTCAGCACCTGCACTGCGCGCACCCATTGCACGACAGCATGGCACCCCGGCACGACCAGCACCCAGCCCTGCACCCAGCCCTGCACCCAGCGCTGCACCCGAGCCCCACCCCGCCCCGCCCGGACGCACCCCGAACCCAGCCAGCCGCTGTTTGCTCGCCTGCATCCTGTATGAGATACGCCCGTGTACAGGACGGCGCCGGGCCGGGGGTCAGGTGTGCACCTGCAGCACTGCGGGTCAAAGAGCTGTGCAAGTTTTGTTTTTCTGGGCGCGGCTCGTTGCCCCTCACGGGAGAAAAGACTTGCTACACTCGTTGCGGCACTATAGTTTGTATAATTTATTTTGGCTGCGAACTTACTCCCGTGTCATAGCAAACTGCACAGCAAAGTTGGCAATCCGTTTTGCTGAGGCACTCGAAAACTTGTGGCTTGCGGCCGAGTGGTGAGAGCCACTCATACACGTTGCCTGGGAGAGCGACCACTTAACTCTCCGCGCACTCAGCACCTCTATCGGCTCTCTTTTGCATTCAACATCGCGTCGTCGTTATGCAGCACTGCAGCGCACTGTTGTCGCAGGGCAGTTCTGGCGGTGCATGCCACTCTGTCCGCCCAGTTCATCTCTCCAAGCACGTCCTGTCCAGCCTGTTTCCAAAGCGACATACTGAGGAGAGAGAGAGAGAGAGAGAGAGAGAGAGAGAGAGAGAGAGAGAGAGAGAGAAGGAGTGAGTGAGTGAGTGAGTGAGTGAGTGAGTGAGTGAGTGAGTGAGTGACTGAGTGAGTGAGTGACTGAGTGACTGAGTGACTGAGTGACTGAGTAAATGAGTGACTGAGTAAATGAGTGACTGAGTAAATGAGTGAGTAAATGAGTGAGTAAATGAGTAAAGAGTGAGTGAGAGTTAGAGAGTGTGAAAGTGAGAGAGTAAAGTGAGAGTGAGAGAGATAGAGAGAGAGAGAGAGAGAGAGAGAGAGAGAGAGAGAGAGAGAGAGAGAGAGAGAGAGAGAGAGAGAGAGAAAGAAAGAGAGAAAGAAAGAAAGAAAGAAAGAAAGAGAGGAATGGGGGGAGAGAGAGAGAGAGCACTGGACCGGATGCTGCAGGGCTGGAGCCGCGCCGGACCAATTGAAGGGTCCCCCCCTCCCCCTCCCCTCCCCTCTTCTTTCTCCCCCCCCCCCCTACCCCCTCAAATCAACACCATGCTGGTTGAATAGGCGGGCGCGTGGCGATGGCAGGGCGAGGGGGCAGGGGAGAGGTAGATAGTTGTTGACCAGCGTATAGGGGACGCATCGTGGCAAACGCAGCCGCCCGCCTTCGGCTGCATCGGTTGCACCGATATCGTTTCGTACAGCATACAGACAAACTTGTCTGTTTCGAAACGTCATATATCTGTGTTGCATAGGAAAGAAAGAGTTTTGTGAAGTGTACGCGCCAACAAGCCGCGCTTTGAAAATAAAGTCTTATATTATTAGCAATCTGTAGCCGCCGAGGACAGCACCACCGCCCCGCCCCGCTCCGCTCGGCCTGCCTGATCACGCGGCCAATGAGTCTGTCGGCACGCAGCGGCTTTGATAGAGAGAAACACAGCTTCTCTCTCTCTCTCTCTCTCTCTCTCTCTCTCTCTCTCTCTCTCTCTCTCTCTCTCTCTCTCTCTCTCTCTTTCCCTCTCGATCTCTTTTGCTCCGGCTGGGCGGCCATATGCCAATTGATAGTGCTGTCTGATGTGTGCCATTTAACGCACGCGGCGCTCAGAGCGAGTTAGTTAGGCTGCCACGCCCCGCCACGCCCCGCCACGCCCCGCCCGCCCCACGCGTTTAGCAGCAAGGCGACATCCACGCGGCCTGACAGTAAAATGTGGAGCGGCACTTGATTGTATATCAGAGCAGTCGTATCCCGCATGAGCAGCCGGCCGCGCTCGGACCGTGGCCGAAGAGACAGCCTGCGCCCCTCCAGCGTATGAAACCTCCTCCAAGTTTAATGTGTTTTTTTCACCTATATTTTCCCTTTTTAAAAAAAAAATATTTCTGTTTCGTTTATGAAATCATTTTCATTTTGTACATGCGTTATCTCGTTATCAAATTGAGCCGGCCGCTCGCTCCGCCTCGCTGCGTCTGCCGCTGTAATGATACCAAAACGTCCAATTTTTTTTTCTTTTTTTTTCTTTTTCCCTGCTGAACGGTTTTGTGCGCGTCAGAGAGTTGGATGGACGGGTGAGCGAAGACCGAGGTACATGCCACGCCGGTGTTCACTTATTGGCGCATCCATGCGCCATTTCGTTTTTGCCCCTGTGTTTTTTTTTCTTTTTTCATCCGTGTTGCATCTGCTGTAGGGCGTATCAACGCGCTGGAGTACGCCCTGGCCGCGTCTGTGTGCGTGCGTGTGTGTGTGTGTGTGCGTGTGTGCGTACGTGCCGGTAAGCAGAGGCAGGCAGGAGAATGGAGATCACTAAGAGGAGTTGATTCATCTTGTTCTCTGCACACGACGGTCATTGAATGCTATGAGTCGGATCAACGGTGTCTTACAAGGTGCGACGGGGTGGGGCGGGGTGGGGTGGGGGGGGGCGGGGCGGACGAGCCTCGGGACGTGACATTCCTTCTAAACCCGCGCCCTTTGTGCCCCGCCCCGCCCCGCCCCGCCCCGCCCGCTGTACGGTTCCGGCGGATCAGACTTTGGACCGTCCGGACAGACGGGGTGGGGCGGGCACCGCACCCTTGCGGGCCACGGAGCAGCCAGCGGAATTCTAAGCCGTACAAAAAAAAATGTACCTAGATTAGTGTTACTGAACTCTATCTGTTGGTATTTTGGAGCTGTAGCCCTTTCCTCTCGGATTTGTTCCGCCAGCGCTTTCGCCTGGCGCGCCGAGCGGACAGTGAGCGGCCTGTGTAGAACGCTCCCTGTGCGGATGCCGCAAAAATAACGCTCACCGTAACTCTAATGTGCACTGCCAATTCCCTACATCGGGAGTGCTCTGGAATTGCGAAAGCAAACGTTTTGCAGATTGCGAAGTATTTGCTTATTTGTAATTGCAAACCACTGCTTTACAATCCACCAAGGATTCAAATTCTTCGCAATTTGCAAAGCGTTTCCTTTGTGAGACTTTGACAGTGTGCAAACCCTCTCTTTTTTTCGTCACTCTCTTCCACAAAAGGTTCCAAAGCCAAACGCCTAGTTGAGTAGATTTTTGAAATGCTGTTTTTGCCAAAAATCGCGTGCGCGTGCGGTACGTCCTGCAGAGTAAAGGTCGTTGACTTTTCGCGAGCCAGCCTCATGAGAGGGGGGGGGGGGGCTGTGGGCGTGAAGCGTGGCCCACAAGTTCAAGGTAAGCCGCGGCCGCCAGCTCTGCTCGGCCGCAGGCCGAGCCCCTTCCCAAAAGGGGAACCAACTTTGAAATTTTCGGAGAAAATTCAGAAAAAAAGTTAAACGTACCCTCTTGTTCATCGAAATTAATTTCGTGTTTTAAGGGGTGTTAACATTCTTTCTCAGTCTTAAAAACAATTAAAAGAAAATACTTTGAAATTATATTTTGGGATTACAAGAGCACGTTTAGCACTACTAAACTCTTACGAAGCAAACGCTGCGTGAAAATTGCGAAGCAAATCCTTGCGAGATTCACGGGGCGTGAAATGCTTTGTCCTGGCGAGCTTTTCGTGCGAGGATAGACGCGGCTGGACGCACGGGTAGGGGCGGTGGCATTCGCCACGGAACGGGCCGGGGTCCCTTAAAGGTTAGAGGTGCACCCCCCACTTGGCGACGACGCCGGCTCGGACGGGCCGGGGGCGGGCCGCGGGGGCGGGCCGGGCGTGGGGGTTGCGCGTGGCGTGGGCGGACGCGCGCGCCGGAGGGGTTGCGTGGGCGGCTAGGCTGCCGGGGCGGGGGCGGCGTCGTAGAGACAGAGGGGTGGTGTCGTGGGGGCGCGGGGGCCCGGGCGGGGCGGGCGGGTAGCGTGGTGAGGGGTTTGGGGGCCCTGCTGGGGGCGCAGCGCGCAGCGCCCGCATCCAGCGGCGGCGCCTCCCACACCCCACACCTGCGCCTGCATGCCTACCTGCCGGCGTCCATTTGTCCCAGTTTTCTCCTTTTCTTCCTTTTTTTTTTTTATTTTATTTTGCCGGGGTGTTTGGATTAGTACCAGCGTTCCGAGCCAATACATGCACTATTAAAAGCTTACGGTGATTTTCACTGTAAGCTACGGTGAACCCTGCAGCACTGTAGCTTACGGTGAATTTTCACCGTAAGCCACGGTCGATGTCTCTGTAAGCTACGGTGAATCCGGGCGAATTACCGTAGCTTACAGTGACATTACCCGTAGCTTACGGTGAAAATTCACCGTAAGCTACAGTGCTGCAGGGTTCGCCGTAGCTTACAGTGAAAATCACCGTAAGCTTTTTAGAGTGTGCCCAACAAAGACTTCACTCTTATTTACTTACGGATGTGCGAGCCGTAAGTTACTTGTGAATTACTGTGAATTTTGTGCAAGCGTAAGGTATGGACAAATCTACTGCATTACGGATGAAAACTTTCTGTATTACAAACAATTTGACCGAAATACAAACACAACCGGATCGGTAAGTTACGGAGAAAATTTTGTTGTTTCGCCATACCTTATGTACTGAGATATGTTTGTATTACGGACAAATTGTTTGCAATAAGAACAGTTTTCATCCGTATTACAGTGGATTTGTCCATATCTTACGCTTGCACAAAATGCACTGTAATTTATGGCCATAGCTCATCCGTAAGCATATGAGAGTGTGTCTTCACAAGTGCGCTGCCGACAGAACATGGTGCCTGTCCGGCGTGGGAGACGTCCATACCAGCCGCGACCCTAACCTGCCCCACCCTGGACGGAGTAAGGCCGCGGCTGGGCGGGGCGGGCCGGGGCGGGGCGGGGCACGGGGCGGGGTGGGGGCGTGGCCCGGGGCGGTGCTGGTCCCGGAGTGCAAGGTGACCCCACCCGGGTGGTCCGGCAAGCCTCCGCTCTTGACCGGCAACCTCCCTTAGCCGCGCAGCTTATTTTGAGAAACTCATCGAGTTCGGCACCCAGCCGCCAAAAAGCCCCAAATTTCAAGCGTTCGATTAGGTTGGGCTGCTAGGCTGCTAGGCTAGGTTAGGCTAGGTTAGGTTAGCCTACCCTAATTTAACCTAACCCTTGAAATTGGGAGTGAACGGGGCCGCACTTGGTGAAGCGGTCAGATGTAGGTGCCGAACTCGATGAGCTTCTCAAAATACGCACCCGGGCGGCCGCGGCCCGTGGCCCGGGGCGAGGGCCCAGGCGCTCGGAGTCACGGGCCGGGCCGGGCCGGGCGCGGGGCCGGGCGGGACCCAGCGAACAGCGCCACCATATTGCAGGGAGCAACGGGAATATCGATCCCCGGCGACGGCAGATGCGCGGGGGAGAGGGTTAGGAGGGGGGGGCGCTGCGCAGTGTGGGCGTGGAGGCTGGGCGGGGCGGGGCGGGGCGGGGCGGGAGCACTGACCCTCCGCAACAGCTGGGCCAGGCCCTGCTGGGCTGCGGTGCCGCCCCCACCCCCTCACTCCTCCCTCACCGCCCCGCTGTCCTCGCCCTCGCGTCCCTTTACCGGCCCCGGGCGGGATCATCCCGTATCCCCGAGGGGGCGGGGCGGGACCTGGTCTGCGCGGCTGTGTCTGCACCCTGCTTGAGGAGGATCCCTCGCGCTCCGGCCGCGCGGCGCCCCCCTTCCCCCCCTCTGTCCCTCTCCCTCCGGCGGCGCGACGGGTCGGGTTAGCCGCCATTGACGTCACTAGCGTGACGTCTCTCCGTAGCGTTCCACCCCGCGCGCCGCCACGCAGCTGCTGCCCGCCCTGCCCGCGGCGGCCCTGTGGTAGGCAGGGCCGTGCTGGTCACCGGCACTGGTAACGCTTAGCACTGAGCCCGGCTGACTCGACTGCGCGCGTCCGGCTGCACTGCGAGAAAAAACTACGGCGAGTCCGGTTAATTTTTGTCGAAGTTTTGTACAGTCTTTTTCTGTACTTTCAGCTACAGGATTTTCCGTACTTTTTGAGAGTCCATCCCGAACCCGAAAACCTAAGATTGTTTAAGGCCAATAACTTTTTCATTTTGAGTCCAAACCGAGGGGGCCTCAACTCTGGCAATCCGGTGTACACCCACTCTGGCAATCCATGGTCAATCTTCGGCAATACTTACAAAACTTGGTAGAAAGCCGTACTTGTTGCCTACATACAGGCGGTTTGCCTTTACAAAGGCTAAAAAAGAAACAGACAATCAGGCAATCTTGGCAATCCGGTGTACACGACGGGGCAGAGTTGAGGCCCCCTCGGTCCAAACCCATGACATATGATAATATTATTAGTTCGTCTCATCGAGACGAATCTTTTTCCATGATTGGTTTTCCATTTCAACAATTTCAGTTTTGGGGGTACGGGATGGACAGTCAGACTCCTGTACCTGAAACTACAGAAAAGACTGTATGAAAATTAACCAAATTCACTGTAGGTTTTCTGACAGTGTGTGGCCGACTGTAGGTCATATGTAAGCAACCGGTAGCGATCGTTTGTTTGCCGCCATCTTGGGTACCCAGAATGCACAGGGCCTCATAGAAGAAATAAGTTTTTGATTTTCTTTGAAAATTAAGGAAGTGATGTAGACACTTGAAATTATTGTTATTTATTTGCAATAATATTCAACGTGTGCCAGAAACATGTGAAAGGTCTAGCTCCCGTCCTTAATTTTCAAAGAAACAAAAGCTGATTTCTCCCATAAGGCCGTGCACATTTACATTGGTGGCAAACAAATGAGCGCCACAGGTTGCTGCATGTCACCTATTGACTTGTTTTACTTTACTTTTCGATCTAATTTTATTTTTTTTCCGTTGCTGGTGCTCCGCAGGCCGCCGGGCCGGGCGCCCTACGCGAGCGGGGTAGGCCGCCCCGCACGGCCTGTACGTGTGGCGGGCCTGCCTACCCCCAGGGGGCCCCTGCCCGGTACGGTACGGTGCGTGTCTGAGGGTGGGGCCGGGCTGGGGTCACGTCGCTCTCCCCAGGAGCGCGGCACACGCGGGCCCGAGACTCTGGAAACACGGAGAAATCTGACCTCTCGGATTTAAAAGCCGAGGTTGCCCGCAAGGTTTCTTCCGGAAACCCCGCGGTGTGGTTCGGGCTCAAGTTCCGTCCAGTTCTGTCGGACGGGACGGGACGGCCTTGTTGCTGGGTGTGGGTAGGCGAACAGCACGCATACGCCTAGTTTATCGCGCTGCCCCCCCCCCCCCCCCCGCCCCCGCGCCCACCGCCCCGCCCCCTCCAGCTCTCGTCCCATTTCTGGGTGCCATGTTCTTATCTAAGGCCCATCCTGCCCACGCCGTAGGCTCAACCCCCCTCTCCCCGCGCCCCCGGGCGGGATCCCGCCGAGCCTCCTACGCGCCTTTCTGAGTGGAGAAGGAATTCCCTCGCCCCTGACGGTATTTGAACCCACAACACTCGACGCTTGGGTGTGCGCGCGCGCGCGGCGATCTGTCGAGTGGAGTGTGCGAGAGGGACGGAGGGTCTCGATGCGATGTAGCTTGTCCGCCCCTGCGCCGCCCCCGCGCCGCCCCCGCGCCGCCCCCGCGCTGCCCCCGCTGACGTGGACCTGGTCTGTTTGCAGGTATGCCCGAGTGCCCCTCCCTCGGTGCGCCCCGCCCGGCCCGCAGCGGTAGAGCACTATGCGGTTGGTGAACAACGCAAAGAAAGCAGGTAACTCAGAGCGAGCGCCTGACAACATCGTATCTGATTTGAAGGGTTTTACTTTATTGCAATTTGGAGTTGTGTGTGTGTGGTCTGTGTACGTACGGCACGGATACTGCGACCTGATCAAGAGAGTGTAAGAGAGAGAAAGAGAGAGATTGTGTGTGTGTGTGTTAGAGAGAGCGAGGGCGAGTGGGGCGCTATCGGTAAACCCTTATCGTTCGACGTGTCCACTTTTCCTTCAAAAGGGCAGACGCTATGTGCGATAGGCCTTGCAGTGGTGGCGCCTCTGGCGGTAGCGGCAGGTAGCTCGGTGGGGCTTATTCATACCATAGGTTTCTCTCTCTCTCTCTCTCTCTCTCTCTCTCTCTCTCTCTCTCTCTCTCTCTCTCTCTCTCTCTCTCTCTCTCTCTCTCTCTCTCCCCCTCTCTCTCTCTCTCTCCCTCTCTCTCCCTCTCTCTCTCTCCCTCCCTCTCTCTCCCTCTCTCTCCCTCCCTCTCCCTCCCTCCGACACACTTCACCGCTCGCTCGCTAACTATCTCTTTTCTTTACTCGCTCTTTCTCCCCTCCCTGTCTACCTAGTCGAGGGCGTGCACCTCTCAACGATGCCTCGAGGCGCCGCCTGGCGCCGGGTCGTAAAACCGTGATAGACAGGAGAAATAACCAATCATGCCGTCACCTTGCTGCAAACCTATCAAAAATTCCAATTTTCTGCGAGCCGGCTAAAATTTATACACCCGTTGCGTAAGAAGCGGTGAAACTGCATAGAACGGTACGCGCCATATCTGCGCCCGAGCACGCCTAAAGTGCCTATACTTTCGTATAGGTCTCCCTCATTTTGGGGGGTATTCCTTGTGCTCCGCCCAGTTTTCAGGGCGCCCGGAGTACGCGCAAACGTTGCACTCAGTTGCGGACCCCACGCTCAACACTCTGTTAAACCAAGTGTGCAACTGTTCAACACTTAAATGTGTGCAACTTCCAGTCTTACACGTCCAAGTGTACAACTCGGTATTTGTGCAATTCCAAGTGTCAAACTTGCCATTTGTACACTTGTAAGTGTTTAACTCGACACTCATGCACTTGCATGTGTTCAACTTCCTCGTGCAACATTTCCCTTGTCGAACACTTGCAAGTGTACAACAGTCGAGTTAAACACTTACAAGTGTACGCGACTGGCGAGTTTGACACTTCCAATTGCACAAATACCGAGTTGCGCACTTGCACCTGTTATACTGGAAGTTGCACACTTGCAAGTGTTGAGCAGTTGAACATCGGTTTCACAGTGCACCCAGAAAATTGCACCTTTGATTTCGCGAGTATTCCGTTAAAAAACAGTTCCGTTGTTCCAAAGGAAATGTTTCACATGATGTAAAGAAAATTCTGTTAATACAACGAACTTTGACTTGACATTCAAACAATTTTCTTTAGATTATGTGCAAAATTTCCTTTGGATCAACGGAACCGTTTTCTAACGGAATATGCGTGAAATCAAAGGTCAAGTTTTCTGGGTGAAGCCCTTACCCACCCATGTGACACGAGTCACAGTATATTTTAGTTTTGACGTCACGGATTTTAAATGACCGTGAAGGACATTGCCGATGGGAAGTTTGATAAAAATTGCTACATCGACACGCGAAATAAACTGAAAATACCTCGCTGGTTGAAATAGTGCTCCTGCCGGCCTCCACAGGCGGCGCGGCCCCGTCGGGTCCGGGTCCGGCCTGCAGGCCGGCCACCATTGTCTCTATCCCCTCTCGCGCTTACAGGCCGGCCGGCCTCTTCCCTTACAAGTTTACTTACAAGCCCTCCCCCCCCCCTTCCCCCCTTACACGCACAAGTCGGTTTGGCCGCATAAGAGCCCATTGTTCTATCCGCACCCGAGGGATGGCTTCCGGTGATCGGCCACATCCATACCGGAGCTACATGACCGCCGGCGTACGGCCGCGTACCAGAAGAGGGGAGGAAGAGGGAAAAGAAAACAAGTTCCCAGCCGTTTGTGCGTAACGTATTCAGCAGGGGCATTATTCCGCCGTAAAAAATCCTGCACCTCTTCCTCCTTTCATGTCGCGTTGGCTGGTGGCGCCTGTCTCGCTCCAGCACCGCTCCAGCACCGCTTCAGCGGGGACTCCAGGGCGGAAGGCAAACATGGTTATCGCCCCGGTGGCGTAGCTGCGTAGGCGCGGTTACTCACTCTTTTTGGAGTATCAGCTGCAGCTCAGTTTGCTCGCTCCTCCTGTAGTCAGCTTGCACGCCCCTCCTGTAAGTCAGCTTGCTCGCTCCATCTGTAGTCAGCTTGCTCGCTCCCCGTGTATAAGTCAGTTTGCTCGCTCCATCTGTTGTCAGCTTGCTCGCCCCTCTTCTTGTCAGCCTGCTCGCTCCTCGTGTTGTCAGCTTGCTCGCCCCTCTTCTAGTCAGCCTGCTCGCTCCTCGTGTAGTCAGCTTGCTCGCTCCATCTGTAGTCAGCTTGCTCGCTCCACGTGTATAAGTCCGTTTGCTCGCTCCTCCTGTAATCAGCTTGCTTGCTCCTCGTGTAGTCAGATTGATCGCTCCTCGTGTAGTCAGCCTGCTGGACTCAGCTTGAGCTGCTCACTATCGTAGTCCTGTTGCGCTCTTTCTTTGACGACTTACTTCTTCCGTACTCGTTCTACTTGAATCCATTCTCGACTTGCTCGCTGCTCCAGCCTGCTCGCTGGTCCAGCTTTCTCGCTCCTCCGGCTTGCTCGCTGCTCCGGCCTGCTCGCTGGTCCAGCCTGCTCGCTGCTCCCAAGCTCGCTCCTCCGGCTTGCTCGCTCCTCCGGCTTGCTCGCTGTTCCAGCTTGCTCGCTGTTCCAGCTTGCTCGCTGTTCCAGCTTGCTCGCTGTTCCAGCTTGCTCGCTGTTCCAGCTTGCTCGCTGTTCCAGCTTGCTCGCTGTTCCAGCTTGCTCGCTGTTCCAGCTTGCTCGCTGTTCCAGCTTGCTCGCTGTTCCAGCTTGCTCGCTGTTCCAGCTTGCTCGCTGCTCCTCCGGCTTGCTCTCTCCTCCGGCTTGCTCTCTCCTCCAGCCTGCTCGCTGCTCCTCCAGCTTGCTCGCTCCTCCGGCCTGCTCTCTCCTCCAGCTTGCTCGCTCCTCCGGCCTGCTCGCTCCGTGCCCGGCGGCGCCTCCCTCGCTCAGTGCCAGGCTGAGCCGCGCCACTGGCTGCACCGCCGCGCCATGCCGCAGGGTTGTTGACCGTATTGTGAGGCCCGTAATTGAAGAAAGAGGGGAGAGGCGAGAGGAATTTGGGTCGCCGAGCGCCGCGCCGCGCCACGCCGCTCCACGCCAGGCCGCGCCAAGGCATCCGGGTATTGCAGCCCTGGCCTGGCCTGGCACAGGCTAGGCTCGCTGTGAGCCGAGCAGGCCGGGCGGGGCGGGCTGGGGCTGGGCCTCGTGGGACTAGCGGGAGCGGCGGCGGGGGCGGAGCCGGGGGCGGGGCGGTAGCGCTGGCCTGCCTGGAGGAGTGGGCGTGATTTTGTTTTTTACGATGCAACAAAGCTCCGGCGCCTACACCATTTATCATGTATTATATAGTGCAACTGCTTTCGAACTACAGGGCTTTTAGGGAAGCTTCAGGCGGCGGGAAACTTGGGAATCGGCTAAGCTCCACCGTATTGTACCCCTGGACTGCAGATTACGGTTTTGACCGTATCGTTTACTGAATGTCACTGGAATTTCTAGTGATGAACCCTGATTCACCACAGGTTACAGGGATATTCACCGTAGCTAAAGGTGATACAGTGCTGCAGGGTCCACTGTTGCTTCCATAGTGAAATTCTCCGTTAGTTTTTGGGAGTGGAGTGTAGAGTGCTGTCAAAGTTGCCTCTCGAAGGAGAAGAAGGTCCTCCAAAATTTACGAGCGGCCCGAAATCTACTCCAGTGAAATTTAACTCGAGGCATGATGGCGTTTTGCGACAAGACAGACACGTCGCGATGAATGTCGATTGCGCTCACTGTGAGATGCCGGCGAGCCAAATGCTGAGCGCGCTGAGGGCTCGAAGGGCTGAGCTGGGTCGGGCCGCGGCGTGCTGAGTGCTGAGCGGTGCTGAGCGGTGCTGAGCGCTGCCGTGCTGCGTCAGGAAGCTCGGGTTAATCTCGATGAGTCATCCCCGCGGAACCAACCGTGCAGCGTTAAAAGCTTCTCACTGCATTAAATCAAGACGACACTTTGCTCGGGTCGGGACGGGACGCGGTTTCGCGGATAAAAACCATAGTTTTCTTTTTGCGGTGATAATTTTTATTATGGCACGGCACTCTTTTTTTTTACAGCGCTATTTTCTTTAGTTTGTGTACTCCCACCCGCGAACACCGCCTTGAGTGTGCGCGGCCGCGAGAGAGAGAGAGAGAGAGAGAGAGAGAGAGAGAGAGAGAGAGAGAGAGAGAGAGAGAGAGAGAGAGAGAGAGAGAGGTGGGGACTTCTTATGGAGTGCGAGAGCGCGGGGTGTAGGAGGCGTGCCTCACTCACCTCCTCTCGCCCGCATCCCTCACTCTCCTCTCTCTCCTCGCCCCCCCCCCTCCTCTCCCCCCCTTTCTCTCTCTCACTCTCTCTCACTCTCTTACTCTCTCTCTCGCTCTCTCCCTACCGTAGGCACGCCGCAGAGGCCCACAGGCCTGCAGCGGAGCGCGCGGTGCAACAGGTCGCTACGCTCAAGGGGGCGGGGCGGGGGAGCCGCACGCCGCGGCCTGCCTGGCCTATCTGATGACGGATGACAAACTGTTGCATTTGGACGCGTTAACGTTCAGTGATAACTTTTCCGAGTGGCTGAAGGGGTGGGGTGGGGCGGGGTGGGGTGGGGCGGGGCGGGCGTGCTGTTGTGCGCTGCGCGCTCGGTACCTCACCCCCCGCCCCCGGCTCCGCCCACGCCCCCCCCCCCCGCCCCCGCCCCCAATAACGACGGGACGCCGCGCACCTTACCCCGAGGCTCGGTCTGCATGAGAAAGGGCTGACCTCTTGCCGGGTGTCCACCCCAAGGGGTGTTGTGCGGAGCGCCGCCGTGCGTGAGTGAGAGAGAGAGAGAGAGAGAGAGAGAGAGAGAGAGAGAGAGAGAGAGAGAGAGAGAGAGAGAGAGAGAGAGAGAGAGAGAGAGAGAGAGAGAGAGGGAGAGGGTGCTAGCAGGAGGGGTGAGGAGGGGCTGGGCAGATAGACGCGGTGCCCTAGCTAGCACACCCACCCACAAGGACTTCCGGCTGATAACTCGTGTATCTCCGGCGTGCGCCGCGCCGGGCCGGCCCGGGCTACACGAGCGCTGTAGCCTCCCACAGCGATAAACGTAGTCAAACTACGACTAACTGCAGCGCGGCGACAGGCCTAGCGAGCCTAGCGTGTGGACTCGCTTCCGGAAGAGAAGGAAAAGCGGCTGCTCTCGGCTCGGCTCTACTGCTGGCCGCGTCAAAATGTGACCCGACCCGCCGAGTTTGGGATTTTTTTTCACGGAACCCTAAGCCTTTATTAACGCACCTCTGTGCACTTTCCGTGCAGAGCGCTCCAATGGCAATGCCAGTCGCCTCAAGAAAATATCGAGGAAAATATATTCCTCTCTTTCGTTCCTTCTGTCTTTCTCTCTCTCTCTTTCTCTCCCTCTGTCTCTCACCCACCCCCTCCACTTCGCCCTTTTCTCGTTCCGCTATCTAGGGCGCGGGGGCCGGCGGGTCGACTCTGTTCTTGAGAAGTCAATAATCAGTGTGTCAGGAGCGGGCAAGTACTCCTTGCGCTCCGCTGTTCTGCTTTTAGTTTTTCTCTCTCTCTTTCTTATACGAGAGAACCAGAAGACGTAAACGAGAGGAAGGGAGGGAGGGAGAGAGGGGGGGAGATGGCGTTAAACCTCAGATTCTGCCATTCACACTGTAAAAACCTTGCGAACCATGGTGACTGTTTTGTCATTGTGAACCAATTGCGAACGATTTGGGTTGTATTGCAGACAAAACCCCCCGCAATCGCGAACAAATTGTTCGCTAGGATCTATGAGTGCAGTAAGTTGCACTCTCAGATTCTTTCTAGACTTTTTTCACGATAGACGTAATGACAATTTAAAACATCTGTACAATAAACAATTGTCTCTATAACTATTGACATGAAAGCTAAGCCTGTGTACCAGTTACAAAGAAATCTGTGAGCTATCTAAAAAATGTTTTCATTATAAGTTGTGTAAATCGCCTAGCAAGCAGAGTAAAACTTATCCATAGAGGATTGAGGGTGTGTATGAGGACGCGAGTAATGTTGTTGTGACTTCGATGGTTTGAGTGATGTTTTCGAAATGTTGTCGCGTGGGAGATGAATCATCAGCCGTACTTGGCGACCATGTAGTAGGCAGTGGGAGGACTCGGGGGAGGGGGGGGGGTGAAAGGGGGGGGGGGGGGGGCAGGCCGCCATGGGACTGACCGGCAGCGGTGGCGGGGCGGCGGGACCTGGGCCAAGTAAAGACATGGGCAGAGTGAGTCAAACTGGATGACACATCGGGCGGGGCGGAACACCTTGGTATGCGATGTGCTCCCGCTCCGCCCCACCTTACCCCGCCCCGCCTTACCCCGCCCCGCCTTACCCCGCCCCGCCCGACTTCGCCTCCGGCTGCGTCTCGCTCCACAAGCGTCTGCCAAACAGAACTCCGCGTACTGTATGTTTGTATGTGTGCACGTCACTTCAAGTGAGCTACTGACAAATACCTTTCAAGTGTTTGCGGCGCCGTACTTCATGCTTCAGTGCCCTTGTTCGTACGTTTACTCTCGAGAGTGTAAATGATTTTCTTTCCCCGCCAAGTGCCCCGATAAAGAAAGAAATGCCAACCCCTGGGAATTGCCGAGTGTGGCCTGGGAAATCCAGAGTGCGCCGAGGGGGAAACTTCCACACCCAGAAAAAGGCTCCTTTGAATCAAAGGAATTTGGACTTAAAACTGGACCAATGGAAATAATGATGTTGATACAATGAAAATTCTTTAAAACAAAGAAAACTCTTCTTTACTTTGAAGAATTTCTATTGATTTAAAGTCAAATTTGCATTGGTCCAGTTTTAAGTCCAAATTGCTTTGAATCAAAGGAGCCTTTTTCTGGGTACAGGGCATCTCTTGGGTTCTATCTTTTCTGGAAATCTCAGAACTTGGCTTTACCGTCAATTTGTATACTGTGAACCCTGCAGCACCGTAATCTCCAGTGTAGTGAAAATTTGCAGTGCTGCAGGGTTCTCTGTAGGTTACAGTGAAATTCACCGTGAGCTTTTATTACTGCAGAGAGACGGTCTTCTCGCGGAGGTGTACTCGAAACGAAATGACAGTGTGTGGGGCTGTAATTCCTGCGATGTGAATCCGAAAGTGTGCTACGCGCCTTGGCGGGCGGGCGAAGTAGGAAAGGGGGGGGGGCCTTTTGTTCGGCCAGAACACATCATACTGAGCAAGGTGTATTCGCTATGCGAGGCCGTCCAGGCGCTGAATGGGGCGACGTTTGGAGTCAAGAGGAGGAGGGGGGGGGGGAGAGAGAAAGGCAGAGAGAAAAAAAGTAAGAGATGTTTGTCTCTTCCATATGCTCTCGTACACAGAGTGTACTCCGCGATAAAAACACTGTTTAATGAATGGTGATACAATGACGTCTGTCGATATTTCATACGCTTATGATTGAAAAGAGAAAGGAAAATTATGAATACGGCCTTGGAAAAGTCGCGGTAATTTTATTTTTTCTTGAAGCGGGCGGCCCATTTTCCCAGAGTAAACCTCGGCGATATGAGTCCTTTATGGGCTCTTTTATGGCAGGCGGTGGCTATGGCGGTGGCCGCCGCGGCCAGGCCGGTGTTTTGGACGCTTTTGGCCGCCTCCAGGGGAGCGCGAGAGAGACGCCACGAGCGATGGATGAGTGTCGTTTGACTGACTTTATTGCTCTTTTTTACCGTCTTCGCGCAAGTTTTCGGTCACAAAACTTGCACTGTTTTTTTTCTTCTTCTTTTTTTTTTTTTTACTGAACGCGAAATTGCCCTCCACACCCTCACCCCCACTATTGGCCACTGACTAGTGTTTTGCCCGCTTATCTCTCCGCGTTTGGCCCGCTGTGTGTCTAATGACCCTTTCCTCATTTCGTTTCGTTCATTCGACTCGATTTCCGACCGGCTTTCCTTATCTGCGGCCATCCATTCTAATCAACGGCCAGCAGAGAGAGAGAGAGAGAGAGAGAGAGAGAGAGAGAGAGAGGGTGGGAGAGAGAGAGGGTGGGAGAGGAGGGGTGAGGCCTGCCGCCAGTTCATACTGCGGTCTGCCGGCTCGGCACCGCGGCGTTGTGCTGCGCTGTGCTAGCCCTGGCAGGACAGCCCTGCTCAGCCCGCGGGGCTCGCGCCGCAGCCGCACCGGGTGGCCTGGCCGTACCGCTGCACCTGCCATCCTTCTCGCCTCTCTCCTCTCTCTCTCTCTCTCTCTCTCTCTCTCTCTCTCTCTCTCTCTCTCTCTCTCTCTCTTTCCATCCCTCCTGCCATCCCTCTCTCCCCCCTCTCTTCCTCCCTCCCGCTCGCTCCCGCTCTCCCTCACGCCCGTCCTCCCTCTCCCCCAACCCTTCTCTTTCTCCCTCTCTCCCCCTCTCCATCTCTCCCTCTCTCGCCCCCTCCCCTGCCCCCGCTCCACGCTACGCCACAGCATGCGACCGAGCAGCCTCGTGCTTCCGAGAATCCGCCAAGCAGCAGTAGCAGCGGGAGCGGACTCGGCGCAGAGAGAGAAAGAGAGAGAGAGAGGGAGAGAGAGAGAGAGAGAGAGAGAGAGAGAGAGAGAGAGAGGGAGAGGGAGAGAGAGAGAGACGGGTAGGGGAAGGGGTGAAGGAGGGGCATCAAAGAGAGTAAGGGGCGGGGGGGGGGGGGGGGCAGGAATCCTGCGCCTCGCCGCGAAACGCAAATGGAAGGCCGAACATCAAAGACGACGTCTCTAGTAACTTTGGAAAAGCTGCTTCTTCTCTAGGCACCGCCCCCCTCAACCCACCACGCCCACCTCGGTCTGTCGACGCTCGGGCACTGCTACCTGAAAAGTAGGCAAAAAAAATATACAAACACAGTGGAGTAAGGCGGGCGGCATCTGCGCCTGCCTACCATAGGCAACATGCGCGCACCTGTGCTACGGTGCAGGCAGGCTGCACCCGAGGGGCCGATTCCGGGAGGTGGCGCGCGGTGTCCGTGCGTCTGTCTGTCTGTCTGTCTGTCTGTCTGTCTGTCTGTCTGTCTGTCTGTCTGTCTGTCTGTCTGTCTGTCTGTCTGTCTGTTTGCCTGCTCGGCGGCGCGGCCGGGCCGGGCCGCTATGGCTGTGACCTTGCTGAGCCTCGCTGCATCCATCAACCAATTGAGTTGACGAGACCCTTGATTCGCGTACGCCGTGGCGGGGCGGGGTGAGGCGGGATGGGGCAGGGCGGGGTGAGGCGGGGTGGGGTGGGGCGGGGTGGGCCAGCCGCCGGCCCCTCACTCAAGGGGGCCTCCGAGAACACGGGCTGACCGCCTGAGTGGCGCGGTGGCCAGCCCAGCCGGACGGGACAGACGGGCGGCGCGGCGCAGGGCTCAAGTGTGAGGCGGGGCGGGGCGGGGCGGGGCGGGGCGGGGCGGGGCGGGGCGGGGCGGGGCGGGGCGGCAGCCGTCGGGCGAAATACTGCAGCAGCAAGCCGAGGTTATCGCGAGCACGACAGCACGACGCAAAACAGGAAAAATTGTACGCGCACAGTCCGAGCCAGTGGCGATGCTGAGCTAGGTCAGGGCCGGGGCGGGGCGGGGCGGGGCGGGGCGGGGCGGGGCGGGAGGTGTCAGAGGCCTCGGCGGAGGCCCAGGCCGAGGGCCGCGGCAGAGCCATAGAGTAAGTATAAGACGTACCCTATGGGCACAGCACAGGACAGCCGCGATGGGGATTCGCAGAAATGAAACTTGTGGCGGTGTGGCCTGGCACGGCGCGCCTTCGGTCTTTTGGATCTGAAAGGGTAGAGGATGGAGGCGGGGCTGGGCGGTGACGCAAAAGCCGTTTGGACTGGTCTTAAGCGTCTCCGCCCCGCCCTCTCCCACCCCGCCCCGCCCCGCCCCGCCCCGCGCCTCGTCCTGGCCGGGGAACGCCGTCGCACTGCCGTCGCTCGGCCGGGCCTGTCCTGGCCGCCGGCACGGGAATCCCAGCGCTGGAGTTGCGTACATCACGGATACGTTTGCTCTCTCTCTCTCTCTCTCTCTCTCTCTCTCTCTCTCTCTCTCTCTCTCTCTCTCTCTCTCTCTCTCTCTCTCTCTCGCCGCGGTGTCCTTTAGTCGGGGACACATGCGTCACACCGAGAAGAGATCAAGCAGACGAAAAGAAAAAGAAATCCTCATTGCCAGACCATTTCTTGGCTGAGCTCAATTGAAATTTAACTTTGAATTTAAATGAGGGGAGGCGGGTGGGAGGCCGGCGTGGCGTGGCCGCATCAGATTAGCCAAAATGTTAGGATTATGAGGAAAAAACTTATAGTCATGCGGGAATTTCCCTCAGTTTTTAAGGACAACCTCAAAATCGCAGAAGTTCCTTAACATTTTCCCTTTTACCTAAAAAAAAAATCAGACATTGTTTTTACCGTGTCGTCGCACTCTTTATTTTGTAAACTTCTGTTTCTTTTCACGCCCCTGCAATTCTACCGCACTGTTGCCTACTAGGCAAACTGAGACTGCAGTTTGTCTCGACTCAGCTCCGCCTCGCCCGGGCTGCAGAGAATCACCTGCACTGTTGAAAAATACCACGGTAAACGCCTACGTTACCTGGTCCACTAAAAAATGAGTGGCGTCTATTGACGCCAAATTTTTGGCGTCCTCTTCTGAACACCAAATTTTGGTGTCCAAAGACGCCAAATATTGGCGTTCTCTCACAGAACACCAAATTTTGGCGTCCGCGGACGACAATATTTTGCGTTCTTTTCGCATTTGGCGTCTTTGAACGCCAGAGTTTGGCGTCTTTGGACGCCAATATTTGGTGTCTTTGGGCCGCTTTGGACGCCAGTATCTTTGCGTCTAAAGACGCCAATCAATTTACAGTGTCCTGGACCGTAGGCCTAATTTTTGACTGCGGTCTGAATCTTACGGTACTCTCGGTAGCCTGCAAATATGTTGGAGAGGTTCAATGGAGAACACTCCATCCACAATGAAGTACAGTCGGCACCGTAAGGTTACGTTACGGTCTGGCCGTACAGAAAAATCACGGTACGGACCGTAGGCATGCCGTAACGCCCTTCGGTATTTTTAACACAGCATACCTATACGGTACCTCACTGAAAACTGCGTGGCGTCTTTTGAGGGCAAAGTTGGCGTTCTTCTCTGAACGCCAAATGATGGTGTCAAAAGACGCCAAATTTTGGCGTTCAAAGACGCCAAATACTGGCGTCCTCTAGGAGAACACCAAAATTTGGCGTCCTCAGGACGTATTTGGCGTCATAGAACGCCAAGATTTGGCGTCTTAAGACACCAAGATTTTGGCGTCTTAAGACGCCAAGATTTTGGCGTCTTTAGACGCCAACCAATTTTCAGTGCTATATGAATGCCATTTTATTTCATACCTTTCAAAAGTATGAGACCGCTTACCTATTTTAGGTATAAGATCTCATTCAGTGGGGTGTTATAGGGTGTTATACCTTTTTCCTAACCGGAGCTTTACAGTGTGTGCCGGCTAGCCAGGCGACGATCGCAACAAAAACAGTAACAGCTTTCGGTTCGCGGTGTGCCTGGGGGTCTGGGGTCTGGGCGGCGTTCCGGGAACCAGGTGTGTGACGTCATACGGGCGCGAGCGGAGCGGCTGAGCGCACTGCCGTCCCTGTTTTGGGGAATAACCTGGCCGGGAGGGGGGGGGGGGCGTGCACAGTGTGTGCGCGGTGTGTACCTGCTGAGCGCACACAGGTGCAGGGCGGCGGCGGCACGGCAGGTGCACACCGCGCCTCGCACCGTCACCGTCACAGTTGTAGTGTACCATGTACCGCGGGCACCGCGGGGCTTTTGGGGCTCCACGCGGCAGGGTTGGCAAGAAGGATTAAATTAAATTTTTATTTTATTTTTATTGTCAAATAATATGGCCCTTCTCTCCTCTGCGCGGCGTCCTGCGCGTCAGTCAGCGTCTAATCTGGCTGAAACTCACGACGCTATCAACTGCGAATGTATGGAGTCGTCTTGGAGGTCATGAGGTGTCCCCAGGAATATTGCATTTGGCACAATTTGGCACAATTTGGCCCCATTTAATACTCTATGCCAACCCTGCTGCGCGGCCCCGCCCCGTCATCTGGCCCGCACGCAGAAACAGCGTGACGAAAATCACGCCGCGTGACGTAGGGGATGACGTATGTGCATGTCGGCGCCGTCACACGACACGACACATAAAATTTCTCGCACGACCCGCCCCTCCAAAACAGAAAAAGAAGAAACGTGCACATGCACTTTTAATCCTTTACCGCCCTCCTTTTTTTTCCGCCCCTTCGCTCTCGTTTGGTTTCTGGTGGCGTGACAAAACGGACGCCCTGCTTCTGTCACGTGACACACATTGGAGCTGCGTGTGACACTCGAACGTGGCGCTGCTGCACTCCCGTGCAGCCGAGGGTAGGGGGGTGGGGGGCTGCCGTAGTTTGGACGATCGATCCGGCCGCGATGTACCTTGCCCCCCCCCCCTCCCTCCCTGCAGGGGTGAGAGGGGAAGTGCCCCCCCCCCTCCTACTCTCTCCCCCACCGAAAGGGGGCTGCGCGCACGCGCCCCGCGCAGCATCTCCACGACCAGCTCGACGACGGTTTTGCCAATTTGTCGTGTCGCGTCGACGTCGCCAGGTTAGGTTGTGTATGACAAATGGCGACGTAGACACGGCCGCGCCCTGGGGGCTCATTGCCGGGGGAGCGGGAGAGAGAGAGAGAGAGAGAGAGAGGGAGAGAGAGAGAGAGAGAGAGAGAGAGAGAGAGAGAGAGAGAGAGAGAGGGAGAGAGAGAGGGAGAGAGAGAGAGAGGAGAGAGAGAGAGATAGAGAGAGAGAGGGAGGGAGAGATAGAGAGAGGTGGAGAGAGAGATAAAGAGAGAGAGGGAGAGAAGGGGGGGGGGGTTGGCAAGGATGTCAGGCCTGGCTACTCCATACGGTATCTGAGGCCGGGAGCCCCTGCGCGGTGGGCAGCCCGCGTGCAGTGGTGTCTGGCGGGCTTGCCTACTCTCGGGCCATAGGCGACTGAGTAGTCATAGAGGAGACGCTAGCTCGGAGAGGGTGGCGCGGGGCGGTCACCGTCCCCAGGGGAATACAACTCTGACATTTTCGTTCACCTCGCAAAAAAGAAAATCAGCAGAATTTGGGGACAAAATTCGAAAATTCGGGAAAATTTAAGAAATTTTTTTGGAAATTCGGAAAAATTCCGGAAAAATCAAAGATGCAGTCGCAAAAAATAGTCATTAACAATTCACAAATTCACGTCATTTGTACATGAAAACAGAAACTTGTTTCCCCATCGCTCGTGCCTGGGTCGTACCTGCCGCCCGCCCGCTGTATGTCTGTGTCCGAGGGGGTATGCACTCTCGAAACATGTGACCCGACTATTACGTCTATTACGTTCTATTACGCCTCAAAAATATCGGAATTCAGCTAAAAACAGCCCAAAACAACCCAAAAATAGGTAAATTTCGGAGAATTTCGGCTATTACGCCACTATTACGCATACTATTACTATTACGGAGAGAGTGACCCGACTATTACGCGAGTGCATACCCCCTCGTCTATGTCTATGTGCTGTTCACCCCGACTAACGTCTCGTTTTCCGTTTTGTCTGTTGCAGGCGCGCTGCCCAGCCACGAGCTGGATGCCTCTCCGCGCATGTTGAAGGCGATGGTAGCCGGGCAGTCGGCCAAACCAAACCAGGATAATGACATGTATTGCTCGCAGTATGCCGAGTACTACACGGAGTACTACCCCCACCCCCACCCCCACCCCCACCACCTGGCCCCGCAGCCCCTGGGGCCGCCCCAGCCCGGGCCGCCGCAGTCCCCTCAGCAGCCCCAGCCGCAGACGTCACCCCAGCCTCAGCCTCAGCCGGGGCCGGCTGCGCCGAGCGGCCAGCAGGCTCAGCAGGCTCAGCAGCCGCCACAGCCCGCCGGCCCCGGCCCGGGCCCCGGCCCCGGGCCCGACCTGTGTCCGGCGCACGCGCAGCTCTACACCCACCACAGCGAGTACGGTGAGTAGCCAGCCCCAACCCACTGCCACTGGGCATCAAGGCGCACTGTCAAATATATATTTGTAAATTTACAACATTTTTCGTAATTTTTGATTTACCAATGATGTTGTAACTTTACGATCTGTATCGTAAGTTTTTTCGCAACTGGCATTACGTTTTTGCAATTTCACAGTTTGATATCGTAATTTTATGACATTTCTACACTCTAAATGACTATGGACATTTTTGTAACTAGCTCTGAACGTTTTTGTACGTCACTAAATAAGATACAGTATTATGTGTCAGTACAGTTACAATTTAAGATAAATCGTCACGAATGGCAGACAATTAAGAGCTCAAAATTGTATCTAGGTTAGTGACGAACAAAAACGTTCAGAGCCAGTAACAAAAATGTCCGTAGTCATTTAGAGTGTAGAGGAAATTTTTCCCGTTTTTTCCGTCAAACATTTCTCTCAGTCAGTGTCACTGTTGGGAAAACCCACTGCAAATGTCTACGGTCTGATCCGTAAATTTGTTGCCGTACCCATTCGTTACGGTCTGTACCTTTCGGAGCACGCCGTAACTTTGCAAAATTGTCAGTATTGTTCGATACACCACCTATCCTACATCCATGCCGTGCACTGGAAAAACAAAGGTGCTAAGTCCTACCTTTAAAAGGCACTAACAAAATTTAGTGGCTTTGGAAAGGCACTAAGATTTAGTGCCCCAGGAAAGGCACTAAATTTTGTTAGTGCCTTTAAAGGTAGGGCTTAGCACCTTAGCTGCCCAGCTGCGTGTACAACATACAAATTTAGTGCCTTTGCAAAGGCACTAAGATTTAGTGCCCCAGGAAAGGCACTAAACTTAGCACTTGATTTTAGTGCCCCAGGAAAGGCGTTGCTTAGCATAGAACCTTTGTTTTTTGGTGTGTTTTTTTTTAAACCGTAGAGACTCGCGAAACGTTTTCCTACTCGCAAACCACTTATTTTGGTCAGATTTCGGGGGCAAGTCCGGCCGGCGTGCGTTCTCTCGCGCCCTGCCCTGCGTGGCTCGGAGCCGCTATGTGCTACGAGCACAAAGCGTCTCGCAAGGAAGGGTGGGGTGGGGGCTCTGAGAGTGAAACGAGACGTGGGAGACCAGGAAACACTCGGGGCGGGGCGGGGCGGGGCGGGGCGGGGCGGGGCGGGGCGGGGCGGGGCGGGGCGGGGCGGGGCGGGGCGGGGCGGGGCGGGCTCTCACCTCCAGGCACGGCCCGGCCGGCCCGGCCCTCATCCCGTATTCAGGACGGCGCCAATCATGGGGTTATTGAGTAGTGCTAACCGTGGCGGGGCGGGGCGGGGCGGGGCGGGGCGGGGTGTGCCTATTGAATCGCGGCGTGTCCCGGACCAGACACAATGTGGCTAATCTGCCAGAGACATGTCATGTAGGCGCCGCGGGGGCGCGGAGCGTGCGCAAACCCCCCGCCCCACCCCACCCCACCCCACCCCACCCCACCCCACCCCACCCTAACCCGCCTCCCCGCGCCCGCGGACGCCTGTCGCACGCTCGCGCCCTCCCCGCCCACCGCACACGAAAACAATGCGTGTAACACCGATTAATTTGTGACTATGTTTCCTCAAGGTCACCACTGGGTGTTCTCCTTTTTGGGAGGCGGGAAAGGACTTCTACTGCCTCCCTTCCCCCACTCCATTCCCTCCCTCTTCCACGCCGTGTCCGGTTGGAGTTCAACCCGAGCGATAACGCGCCGGTCCCGGTTACGTAAGACTTTGACTGTTTGACCCACTTTGGCTATCGACTTGTATCGTATCGATATCGTATTTGTTGTTATTGGCCGTTGTTATCGTCTGCAGTGAGGTCGTTCCCCCACGAGCCGCAGCCGAATCAATTAAAGGTTATCGTATCGCTGGCCGAGCTTTGAACTGGGCTGCTGTCTGTTGTTTTAAATAAAAAAACATCCAAGGGGGGGGAAAAAATCAAAGAGTTAGATGTATGAGTTTCATCCAGGGGTGTGACGCGCGGAATTTCGATGGGGTTGGGGTTTGCCTTAGTTGGCCGGTCCCGCCCCTGGTCGGGGAGTTGGTGCACTATCTCCCGCTTTGAATTCGCGCGCGTCACTTGCTACCGCCTTGGTGCCTGAGCGCCGATGAGCGCGCAGGTGTGTCGGTCCAGCAGACGACAAAGTCAGCTGACCGTCTGGGCCAATGAGTGCGAGCGAGGGCGAGCGGGGGGGAAGTGCGGGGGTCCGGGCCGGCGGCGCGACACGCCGGCCCAGGCACTCGGAGATTTGCAGCGGTGTGGGAGGGTCGACCTCCGTGACCCGAGCACGCCGGCTATGTTCTTGTTTACCATCCGTGCGGATTTCGCACATGTGCTCGGTGAGTTTTCCGCGGCACTCTCGGTTTTCCTAATCAGGTGTGAGATATCCGTATGCTGACAGAGTCGTTCTCTTTCAGGGTCTTAGTTACCGTCTCGTTTTCGAGTCATTTTCCCTTGTGGGGAGCACCTGCAGTTTTTGGCGCTGTTGAGAGCGCTGCACTTTGGGCTAGGCCCATGAATTCGCCGTCGGTCGTCCCGTGACGTCACCAGCTCTGTTCTGTTTTTGAGCGCCGCCGCCCGCCCCGCCGGGGCCGGGTCGGTTGGCTTCGGCCTGGAGGCCGTATCACGTCTCTCTCTCCAACATCGTGTGAAGTGTGTGTGTGTGTAACCTCAAGTGTGTATCACCCCGGTCCCGCGGCGGGTACGTCAGTATATTTTCGTCTTACTTTTAGCGTTAGTAGTTCACTTTGCCTTTGGCGCTACGGCGGAGGGCCGGGGCGCGGGCGAGGCCCTTGCACGTCGTAGCTTGCGGCGTGCCCGGCCCGCTCCCTCACCCTCCCCGTTGCGCTGTTATGTCGTACATTTGTATTTCCTTCGGTGTGTTGACGCCGTTTTGTGTGAACTCTTTGACGTACCGCCCGCGGGCCGGTTGGGTTGCCTATCCTCCCGGCGTGTGCCCGAGTTTTCGCCTATCATCCAGTACTCCTGTGTCGTGTCGTTACTAGATGTGGATTTGTATAACTTCATTAGTGAGTTTTTGTATCTAGTTGTCGCCTGACTTAGGCTTGTTGATCATTTTGTTTGTGATGTTTATTGGGCACTCGCATTTCTATCGTTATAAATCTACCTGCAGCAATCCACGCGTCATATAAACTGACGGTGTTGTTTTACTTTTGTCTAACAATAAATATGACTTATTGAGCTACATTTTCGTGATGCTTTTGGAGAGGTGTTCCGATACCTCTGGCGCCCTAAAATATAAATCCAAAACTCACGCCACTCTGCCATTTTGGAAATTATGCTGAGCTAGTAGGCAAACAACGTAGCCGTGACGTAAGTGCACGTTACAGGGGGCATGTATACCACTGGCGAATATGCGATCCCGCAACACTGTTACGTGTTCACAGAAACCCCCGGTACGGAACATGCGATACATGCGATACATGCGACACTGTCAAATTCGTACAAAGAAATGCTTTGCAAATGCATTGCAAATTGCAAAGTATTTTGAAACGCTGTAGATTGCGAAGAATTTCTTTGCAATTGCAAAGTAAATGCTTCGCAAATTGCAAAGGATTCAAATTCTTTGAAGAAATTTACAAGTGTATGCAAGCGTTTTGCATGATTCACCACTGTAAATTGGTTGGCGTCTTTAGACGCCAAAATTTTGGCGTCCTCTGAGAACGCCAAATTTTGGCGTTGAAAGACGCCAATATTTGGCGTTCTTCTTCTCAGAACGCCAAATATTGGCGTCTTTGAACGCCAAGATTTGGCGTTCTCAGAGGACGCCAATATTTTGGCGTCTAAAGACGCCAACCAGTTTACAGTGACGGTCTATACTCTACTAGGCCATAAACATGCAGTTTTAAACGGGGTAAGTCATGACAAGGCACCCCACCTTGCCTCGCCTAACTCGTACCGAAGTTGTGACTCAGTCTGTGCACTGTCCACCCCCCCGGGGCACCACACTGTTAGTTCCTTACAAAGGATGTTCTTCATATTACAAAGGATTCGGTTTGTAACGTACAAAGGATCTGGAACCACCATATTACAAACCGATTTTCTTCATATTACAAACAATATTGGTTTGGGAACAACAGCGTGTTCTTCGTAATACAAACTGGAGCCCTTTGTAATACGAAGAATTTGTTTGTATTAGGAAGGTGCCAAATCCTTTGGACGTTATGAAGAGCAGTTATTTGTAAGAAACTTACAGTGCACGACCTTGCGGTATGCCTTGCCTTGCCCTGCCGCGCTGCGCATCGTGGAACTATTTCACCCTCCTCAGACTTGACGTCAGATCATGTTTCCCCGGAAGCTCAGTGACGCATTTGGGGTGTTCTCACCTACCGGTTGGGCGGGGGTGCATGCCCGGGCCGCGTGGACATCGCGAACGTGTCTCGGACATGTCCGATAAGGGGGAGTCGAGTCGGACGTGTCGCCCAGGATCGCGGGCGAGGCGGCGCCCAGTCGGGGCGGGGCGGGGCGGGGGGATAGTTTAGGCAGCCAGTGCCTGTCTCGTGAGCGCCCCGTAGCCCTAACGCGCCTATCCGTCGTCCCCCACCCCACCCCGCCCCACCCCGCCCCGCCCCGCCACGCCCGCGTCCCTCACGCCTCCAGGGCGCTTCGGAGCGACGCCCGCGGCCCGCATCAGAATGGCCTGCTTATCATTTCAGTTGATTGGGGTGCGGAACATGCTGGCCGACGCCACCCGCCACGCCCCGCCCCGCCCCGCCCCGCCCCGCCCCGCCCCGCCCCGCCACGCCCCGCCCCGCCCCGCCCCGCCCCGCCCACTCCTCTCTGTACTTCATCCTTTTCCCTCCAGGACGAGCACTGCCGGCGTCACACATACTCAGCTGAGAGCGTCCCTCACCCTGGTCTAACCTCTCCCCACTGTTTCGTCCGCCTCCTCGGAGCCAATTAGCCGTTTTCATTCCTCGTGGCGGTCTCCTTTCTCCCCATCTCTCCCCCTCTGCCATCGTCTCCTCTTTCTGCTAAACCCTCAGACTCTTTCTAGACTTTTTTCACTGTAGACGTTATGGTATTTTTAAACAACTATACGACAACAAAAAATTTTCTCTCCTAACTGTTAGCATGGTAGTTAAGCCTGTGTACGTTACAAAGAAATCTGCGAGTAATCTGCAGACAAAAATGTTTTCATTATATGGTTGCTTAAGAAGCCGCTTAGAAAGCTGAGTAGAAACTTGTCAACAGTCCTAAAGAAATATATCCATAGAGGATTGAGGGTGTACCTTCCCCCACCCCTCTCTTTCTTCAGAGTTACTTCCTACTCCACAAGTCTTTTTGCTCACGGCCCGGCACGGCCCGCCCGTCCTGGCGATGACAGCTCGCGGGACGGGACCCGGCCTGGCTCGGCCTGGCTCGGCTGCTCTGATTGGTCCGCGAGGCTGACCAATGGGGCCACGGCACGCCTGCCCGCGCCGAAATACAGTGCACGCTTTTGTCGGTCGAACATTGGCCGTACGGAGCAGTCGAGACGAAAGTGAGGGGAAAGGACAGAGCTGTCGCGACCATCTCGGCATGAGCTGCTCACGATTAGAACTCCAAGTGCCGCATTTGTAACTGGTCCCTTTGGGCGGGGCGGGGCGGGGCGGGGACAGTAGTGCTGTTGGTTTCCATACACCAGTGTCTCTTGCTCTACGGCGAGGCGAGGCATGGTCCCGGTCCCGGCCGCTCCCGGCCCGGCCTGTCGCACCGCCAGCATAGTGCGTCCGCCAACCTGTCTGTCTGTCTGTCTGTCTGTCTGTCTGTCTGTCTGTCTGTCTGTCTGTCTGTCTGTCTGTCTGTCTGTCTGTCTGTCTGTTTGTCTGTGGGTTTGTTCGCGCCGCTCGCGGCACGCCGCCAACAATGAGGCCAATATCCGTAGTACCGACCGCCCCGCGTCTCCCCTTTCCCTTTCCCTGCTCTCTGTCTCTCTCTCTCTCTCTCTCTCTCTCTCTCTCTCTCTCTCTCTCTCTCTCTCTCTCTCTCTCTCTCTCTCTGTCGCTGTCTCTCTGTCTCTCTGTCTCTCTCTCACTCTCTCGCTCTCTCTCACACCCGCCTGATTATTCATTGGATCCAGTGGATGAACTCTGAAGGTCATCCGACATCGCCAGCGAGAGCCGGCTCGCGCCCGGCCCGACCCGACCCGGCTCGGCCACAATGGACCAGCAGCACCAGCGAAGCGAGCGGCCCCGCCCCGCCCCACCTCGCCCCGCCCCTCCCCGGCCCGCTCAGGGCGTAGGTTTTGCATGATGTTCGCCTCCTAGACTGGACCCCGGGGGGAGAGCGCCACCCGCGAGCAGACCACCACGGCCTAAGGCAGCTGCGGAAAATGTTTTTGTTGTGTCGGCGTCAAAGCATTGTACACACCTTGGCGTCTTCGGACTGCACACACACACACACACACACACACGCGCGCGCGCGGGCGCACATTATCTTAAACATATATTTTTTACCGCGATGTGCGTGTGCGTGTGTTCGCGAGCGTGTGTAGGCGCAGCGCGCTGCCCGACCGGGCGCGGCCCGGCCTGCCTCCCGGGGGTCAGCGACCCCGCCCGCCTCGCCTCGCCTCGGCGTGGTGGAGAGTGCGGCTGGCACGGGCATGGTCCTCCACTCCCCCCCCCCCCCCTCCGCGCCCGCTCCGCCCGTCATGCCAACTCTTTTCCTCGGCCTTGACTCCCCCTCCTCTCCCCTGTGCTTCTCTCTCTCCGCGTCCGTCTCGAGGGGGAAACAAACTCTGTGTTCTGGTGTACAAATGTCGTGAATTTGTCTAAACTTTCCAAAATTTTTATTGATTTTCCTTTTCGCAATTTCTGCTTTGTGTTTTTCCTGAATTTCTCTGAATTTTTTTCCGAAGTTTTTTGCAGTTTTCTGAATGTTTAAACTTTTTCTGAACTTTTGTTTTGATTTTTCTAAATCACGAGGTGTACAAAAATTTCAGAGTTGTTTCCCCCTCTCCCTGGCCTACCTGCTCTATCCCATCCCCAAGAAGCTCACCTCTGGGCCGTGCGTGGCTGCGGGCTGGCCCTACCCCACCCTGCCCCGCCCTGCCCCGCCCCGCCCCACCCCGCCCCACCTGCAGAGGCACAGCGGGCTGGTTTTCTATTCAGCAGGTCGGGGCCCAATGCCCGGGCCGGGGCGCCACAAGTGCCAGCGGGGCGGGGCGGGGCGGGGCGGGGCGGGGCGGGGCGTCCCGATCGGATTCGGCCCGGCGATAAGCTTATTCAAGCACTACGGCACGGTGAGCTGCTGCGGGACCCCCGACAGGACTGTGCACGGTGAATACAATGTCTGAGGTTTTGAGAACGAAAGGGCAAACTTTCAGAAACTCTCTTCGTTTGATAAAATCTCTAAAAAATCAGATCTAAAAAAAATCCCGTTAAATAGAATTGAGGTGAATTTCCATATTTTTTTGAGGAGAGTTCCTCAAACTCTGAGGAGGTTCCCTCAAATTGTGAGAGTTTCTCAAAGTTATGTCTTTTTCCTCAAAAAATTCGGCCATTGCTTTTACCGTCGTGGCGCAAGAGAGACGAGGACGAGAGGAGTGAGACAGCGAGACAGTGGGGACAGACAGACAGACAGAGAGACAGACAGACAGACAGACAGACAGACAGACAGACAGATAGATAGATAGATAGATAGATAGATAGATAGATAGATAGATAGATAGATAGATAGATAGATAGATAGATAGATAGATAGATAGATAGATAGATAGATAGATAGATAGACGCACGGCGGTACTACGCCACTGCTGCCCGCCACGCCTCGTCGTGCCACGGCCAAAAACGCTTTATCTCCATTTTCTTCATCCTTTCGCATCACTTTTTTCTTTAAACCTTTATCGCCATCTTTCTTCCTCCGCACCTTCATTTTTTAATATATTTTTTTTTTGGAGGGGAGATCGGACGACCAACTGTTATTATTATGCCCGTTGGCTGGCCCGCGGCGGGGAGGGGCGGGGCGGCGACTGCTGCACACTGACGGGCACGGCCGGCAGGACGCTGACATTGCTGCTACCGCGGTACGCGGTACGCCCCCTGCCCGCCCCACGCCCCCCGCCCCGCCCAGCCCCGCCGGGCCCACCCCACGCCATCACACAGCTCAAAAGCTTGTACATTCTGCTGAAAAGCCAGCTCTTGTGACACTTAATATTCTTGTGGATTCTGGAAACTGTGCATTGCATCAAAGTAAATGTACCGCACTGGAAAAGCAAAGGTAGGACATAACGCCCTTCTTAGGGGTGCTACTTGTATTAGTGCCTTTTCAAAGGCATTATTCAAACAGCACCCCTTCAAAGGCACTAATTTGCCCGAAGGGTGCAAAATTTTAGTGCCTATAGACAGAATCGTGGCTTTCTTACGGTACTTGAATTTCGCGCCTTCTAAAGGCACTAGGTCCTACCTTTGTTTTTCCAGTGCGAGTTCAAAGTAAATTATCTTTGATGCGATGCAATGCACAGTTCTTGAATCCGCAACAACGCCTCTTGTCCCATATGACTTCGCGGAGACGCACGATAAAAACAATGTCTGATTCTTTGATGAGAACCGGAAAACCTTAAGGAGCACCCATAGTTTGAGGGAATTTTGGGAAAAGTCTTACTTTCTCAGATTTTGAGGAAGTCTCCTCCAAAAATATGGGCTTTTTCCACATTGTTTGAGGAGATTTCTTTAAATTATGAGAATTTTCCCTCAAATTATAAGAGCTTTCCAAATTTTTTCCCCCTCAGAATATTAGACATTGTTTTAACCATGAGCGAGGTAACACACACCACTGTGTATTGTAAGTAAGGGAGTGGAGCGCAGTACCCCCAGCCTGCCCCTGTCCCTCCGCTAGAGCTCATGGGGCCGTGCCGTGGATGTGACCCACCACACCCCGCCCCACCCCACCCCACCCCACCCCACCCCGCGCCCGCCGCGTGCTACGCGCCGCCACGCCCGGTGTTTGACGCGCGCCGCGCTCCATGCGACACGTGGCGGGGCGGGGCGGGGCGGGGAGTCACTGTCCAGGTCAGCGAAGCGAACGCGACGCCGCGCTTGCTCGCCCCGCCCCGCCCCGCCCCGCCCCGCCCCGCCCCACCCCACCCCGCTCCCCGTCCGGTGGTACCGACCGAAGCACACGCGCCCACCACTTTTCGTTCTCTCTTTTCCCTCCGAATTTCTTTTCTGACTCATTTTCTTCCCTCTTATCCTTATCACACATCATCCACTACGAGAAAATTTTTGTAGGGGTCACGGGAAAATTTTCCACAAGAAAGGTCGCTAAGTTACGATATATCAAATTGCAAAATGAAAAGGACACTTGGTATCGACTTGTCATTCTTAAACGAGCACAACAAGCCTTTTGTAAATTTTCGATACCGATCGTAAATTCACACCACCGTTTGCAAATCGCAAATTACGAAAAATGTCGTAAAGTTAGGGGAAAATTTTTACAGTGATCGCCAGGTACTAAGATTTCTTTATTTCAATGGCACGTCCACGCTTTCCTGCACCATACACTGTAAACGCTGTGGCAACTTTAAATGCCAAATTTTGGCATTCGTTTTTGAACGCCAATTTTTGGCGTCCTTCTAAAGGAATGCCGATTTTTGGCCTTTTTTAACGCCAAAAATTGGCGTTTCTTTAAAGAACGCCAAATTTTGGTCTTTTTTAACGCCAAAAATTGGCGTCCTTTAAAGAACGCCAATTTTTGGCGTTAAAAAAGGCCAAAAATCGGCATCTTTTTAGAAGGACGCCAAAATTTGGCGTTCAAAAAAGGACGCCAATATTTTGGCATCAAAAGTTGCCACAGCGTTTACAATGTAAGTGAAACATGGAGCGTCAGACTTCCTAAAATGTTCTCGTAATGTAAAAAAAAAAAAAAAAAATTGTTCTCATTGCAATGTATGTAAATTTTGAATTTGGTTTTGCCCCCAGGCCCGGTGACCGTGCCCATGGTGGCGCACGCCGCGCACGGGCACGCGCAGCACGCCGGCCCCAGCTCCTCCCCGCCCCTGCTGCCCGTGGGGCCCGTGGGCCCCGTCGGGGTGCCGCCGCACGTGCTGCAGCAGGTGCTGGACGAGAGCGGCAACCTGAGGCACGTCATCCTGTCCCCGCACATGCACCACCACGGCGTCAACCAGACCCACATGCACTACGTGAGTATTTCGTCCCCTCTGGCCGGAGAGGTGTTGTCAGATAAGTCGGCAAAACATGCCCACGACACACGACACAAAACTGAGAACGCGGTTAAACCCAGTGTGCAACTGTTCAACTCTCGTAAGTGTTGAACGCCCAGTCTAACACGTTCAAGTGCGCTACTTGACAATTCTGCAATTTTAAGTGTCAAACTTGCCAGTTGTGCACTTGCAAGTGTTCAACTCGACAGTTGTGCACTTGCATCTGTTCAACTAGGGAAGTGTTGCACGGACAACACTTTAACCGGTTTAAAACTTGCAAGTGCACAACTGTCGACTTGAACACTTAGAAGTGTACAACTGACAAGTTTGACACTTGCAATTGCACAACTGCCGAGTTGCATACTTGCGCGTGCAAGGCTGGATGTTGCACACGTACAAGTGTTGAGCAGTTGAACACTTGGTTTAACAGTGAAGCCAAAGTAAACTCTCCTGTGGGGCAAGCTTCCCTGGTAGGCAGGCGTTGGTACCGCCCGCTCTTCACAGGTGGTGTATGTATCGTGGGCAAGTTTTGCCTACTTACCTGTCAACACTGGTCCGGTAGACTTCACTCAGCGCCCGCACTGGCGCGGTGATACTGTCCCGCAGCGCACTGGTGTGGGCGGGTTGCCTACCCGTCCGAGCCGTCAGGCGCTTCGGCGCTGCGGCAGGCAAACCCAACCGTAGGTAGTACGGACTGAAAGGTAGTCCTGCGGTAAAACTCCGTACCAAGCCAGGAACGAACGTTCCGTGCCCTCACCTGGGGCCACACCTGGTAAAAATTAAATTCACGGTAAATTCCGGAGTAATTATCGTGTGGCAATATCTGAGAGTGCTTGGGTAGGCAGACCCGCACTGTAAAATGCTTACAAAGAATTGGTTCGTATTGCAAGCTATTTTCTTTGTAAGTTGCAAAGAATTTTGAATCATAATTGTATTACGAACTAATTCTTCGTAAGCTTACGAACTATTTCTTTGCAATACAAACAAATAGTTTGCAAGAATTCTAGTAGCTTGCAAAGAAGTTCTTTGCAATACGAACAAATTCTTCGTAATGCGAATATCAAAAATTCTTCGCAACGTTGCAAAGAATTTAGTTTGCAAGCATTTTACAGTGCGCAGTACGGTCACGTGTTCTCTGACGCGCCCGGTGCAGGTGCAGGGCGGTGAGTCAGCCCTCCTGACGCGACAGACACCTTGCGTAGATTCCCCGCCCCGCCCCGCCCCGCCCCGCCCCGCCCCGCCCCGCCCCGCTCCGCCTTTTAGAAAGCGCACGAGTCGCCGCGGTGCACCGGGGAGGGAGAAGGCAAAGGGCTCTCGTGATTTTTGTCGGTCGTGGTTCAAAATAACTGTCAATGCGGGGCTACGGCCGCTGCTGCTGCGGCGGCGGTACAAATTGGAGGCGGGCGAGAAAGCTCACGGAAGCACCTTGAATTGTCGTCTGCTCCTCGTTGCAGGGGGGGGGGGGGGCTGGTAATTAGACACGGAGCCACGAGATGGGGAGGGAGATTGTGAACATCGCAACGCTCCGCCGGTACCAGCGGCGTAGCACGAGAGAGGGAGGGAGAGAGGGAGAGGAGAGAGGGGAGGGGGAGGAGGAGAGTGAGAGGGAGGAGGGAGAGGAGAGGGAGGAGAGAGAGGGAGGGAGGGGAGGGAGGGGAGAGAGAGAGAGAAAAAGAAAGGGAGAGGGGGAGGAGAGAGAGAGAGAGAGAGAGAGAGAGAGAGAGAGAGAGAGAGAGAGAGAGAGAGAGAGAGAGAGAGAGAGAGAGAGAGAGAGAGGAGGGGGAGGAGAGAGAGAGAGAGAGAGAGAGAGTGGAGGGGGTCGAGAGAGAGGGCCCCGTAAGAGATTATGGTGATGACAGAGAGGACGGCGATGTTGATGGTGTGCGGCTGGTCGAGGTCGGTGAGGGCGAGGGCGAGGTGTGGATTCTGTGTGCGCGACAAGACAGCCCTCCCCCGGTGGACCCCGCAGTTCGGCTTCTTCTTCGCACCCGTTTCGCAGAGGATCTTGCCGTTATTGCTCCGGGAATCGGCTTAAAGCTTTTATTACCGGCAGCAAGCAGCAGATGCTTTTTAGCGGGTGAGAGTGAACGAGGGGGGGGGGAGCGAGCGGGGTAGTAGTGAGCGAGAAAAGAGCGAGCAAGCGGCTTAGGAACGAGAGAGGAGTGAGCGAGCGGAGCGGGGTAGGAGCGAGAGAGGAGTGAGCGAGCGGAGCGGGGTGGGAGCGAGAGGAGCGAGAGTGGAGCTGAGCGGAGCGAGCGGAGTGGGGTGGGAGCGAGAGAGGAGTGAGCGAGCGGAGCGGGGTGGGAGCGAGAGAGGAGCGAGCAAGTGGAGCGGGCTGGGAGCGAGAGAAGAGCGAGCGAGCAGAGCGGGGTGGGAGCGAGAGAGGAGCGAGCGAGCGGAGCGGGGTGGGAGCGAGAGAGGAGCGAGCAAGTGGAGCGGGCTGGGAGCGAGAAAGGAGTGAGCGAGCGGAGCGGGCTGGGAGCGAGAGAGGAGCGAGCGAGCGGAGCGGGGTGGGCCGGGCGCCTACGGACGCGGCCCACCGCACGCACAACGCTCCACGGAGGCTCCCGGCCCGGCTCCCCCCGTTGTCATGGCTGCAGAGAGGGACCCCCTCCGTCGCCGTGGTAGCAAGCACCGCCAGAAAGAGAGAGGGGGGGTCATGTTGCCATGGCGACCCGAGCGCCCCGCGCGCCGCAAGCATGGAATGTAGCTAAGTGCGTTTGGACACGATTGCCGCCCAGCCCCAGCGCTGCTGCAAGCTCGAGGAGTGGCCGGGGCCGGGGCCGGGGCCGGGGCCGGGCCGAGCCGGCTGCTCTGGGCGCCCTGATCGAGGCTCTGATCCAATAACCCCATCCTACCCGCCCCGCCCGTCCTTGGGGAGTCGCCTGCCTCGCCTCACATAGGCCGTGCTGCAGGTAGACGACGCGCCGCTCTCCTATGAACTTTCCAGCGATACTGTTCGCAGGACGGCCGGGCCGGCTACCTTGACAGCTCATGACGGCGGGTCGGGGTCGGGCGCCCCGGCGGGGCCCCGGCCTGCTCTCTGGGTGGGGCCGTGGGGGCCCAGCGGCCCCGGGCTCCCTCGCCTCGCCTCTCCTCTCCTCTCCAAGTCTGAATCGCTCGGCTCGCCTGGCATTCCTCAAGCACCGCCATCGCGATGTGGCTCGGCTCGGCCCGGCTCGGCTCGGCCAGAGCGAGGTCGCGGTACTGTTAGCTCGGGGCCCGGCCCGGCCCGGCCGGCCCCGCGAGCCCCGCGAGCTGAGCTGCACGGAGCGGAGCGGAGCGCTGCCAACAATCGCATGGAATTCCGCACCTGGCGGAGGAGGAGTGCGCCTCTGGGCTGCCCGCCTAGTGGGGCGCGGCGAGCGGGGCGGGGCGGGGCGTGGCGGGCGTAACCAGAACGGAAGCGAGTGCCTCCCGCGGACGCCCCGCCCCGCCCCGCCCCGCCCGGCCTGACCTACCCCACCGCAGCGCCCTGCGGCTGGCTGCGGCCCCCTTCCCCCCCTCCTCCCCCGCGCCTCCACTAAAGGGATGCCCCCGCCCCGCCCCGCCCCGCTGTCTGCATGTGACAGGCCGGCAGAATGCGCCGCTGCTCGCCTCGCACCGCCGTAAACTTGTACTAGCTACATGGGCCTGGTCCCCCGCCCCGCCCCGCCCCGCCCCGCCCCGCCCCACCACGCCACGCTCCCCGGGTGCCGAGGGTGTACAGGGAAGTCCTGCCCTGTCGGTCCTGTGCCCCGTACCCCGTACCGCCGCAGTGGGTGGTAGAAGCCATGTCTACGTCTCAGTGCCGCCCCGCCCCGCCCCGCCCGCCCCGCCCCGGCGCGGTGGTCGTTGGCTCTGCTCTGCTCGCCTCTCCCCGCCACTTGCCCTTCCTCCCTTCACCCTCACCCGCTGTCCTGCAGTCCCCCGCCCCCCTCCTCCTGACTACTCGAGTCGTGTATGTCTGGCGGTCCGCCCCGAAATGTCTGTGGCGCCTTGTCGGATTGCTTTTGCTTGTTCCTCTCCACCGGCTCGCCCCCCGCCCCCGCGCCCCCACACGGCCTCTTGGACCCTAGGCCCCGCCCGGTCGTGTCCTGCGTTAACTGAACCTACCCCTACACGCTGAGTGTGGCTGCTGGCGGCAGCCGGGTCGTGCGAAAGAGGCAAAGGGGGTTATGGCTAAGGTGACCTCAGGGCGCGTGGCAGAAACAACTCTGAAATTTTTGTACATCTCCTTATTCAGCAATGTGAGAAATTTTCAGAAAAATTGAGGCATAAAATAAAATAAACGTTCACAAAAAATTCAGGAAAAGTCAGGGCGAGCGAGAGCTCGCAGACACTGACAAAAATTCCCTGCCGTAAGGACCCCATACGAGCCGCACTGCAGGACTGCGGGGCTGCGCCCGCGAGGTAGGCAGCCCATCGAGCACGCGCGCGCTGCGGCCGGCGCTGCCTCGCCTCGCTCCCCGCAGCCAGCCCCCCGCGCGCCCCGCCCCGCCCCGCCCCGCCCCGCCCCGCCCCGCCCCGCCCCGCTGCTGTTTTATCTCGGGTGCCACCATGGTGCCACGTCGGTCCCCGGCCAGGCCCGGGTCCCCTCCCCTCCGCGCCACGCTGGCCGCGGACGCGACACGTGGCCAAACTGATATTCGCGTGGCGACGCGCGGAGGTCCCCGGCAACGCCCCCTGTCAGTGCGGGGGGGAGGGGGGCGCTGGAGCTGGAGCTAGGCCAGCTAGGCCCGCGAGCTGAAGATGATCAGGCCCTTGTGGCGGGGCGCGGCGGGGCGCGGCGGGGCGCGGCGGCGGGCGGGGTGGCCAGGTGTGCGGTCCCGGCCCGGGCGCGGGCGGGAGCCGCGGTGCAGCCGGCCCGGCCCGCTGCCAGCGCCGCGGTCTGCTGAGCCCCGAGCCGGTGCCATGCCGCGGCCGCGCGCCCGTGCCGTACCGCCTTGTCGGCGTGCTAACGTGGCAGCCAGAGTGTTCTGGTGCTGGGCCGGGCGGGGCGGCGCGGGGCTGCTCCGTGCCGCGCACCGCGCACCGCCACGCCCCGCCACGCCCCGGACCGTGTCTGGCCGGGCCTAGAGCTGCACCACAACGGCGCGGCGTAACGCCACGGCGGACCTGCCCTGTCAGTTGCTAACACCATCCCGCGACAGGTGCCCGCCCGCCGGCCCGGCCCGCGCCCTTGTGTGTGTGTGCGTGTGTGTGTGCGTGTGATCGGTCCCCAGGACCGGCGCCCCCGGCTGCCACCACGGGGCAGTGCTGCTCGTACGAGGACGGCCTGCCCGGCCGCCCGGTGGACCTTGAGCATGGCCGCGACTGGCGGCAGCGGGAGCTGGCCTACGGGGTCACGCTCCCGCCGGACGAGAAGCACCCCGCCAAGAAGAAGTCGCTCATCCGGCGGCGGCAGAGGAAGGCGCGGAAGCAGTGCCGGCCGCTCAGCGCCGCGCTGACACTCGCCCTGGTGGCGTGCGAGCAGCCCGACGGTCCTGGTGGCGCCCCGGGGCAGGCCGACACGGGCACGCCCCACCCCGCGGCCCCGGCGGAGGGCGCCGCAGACACACCTGACGACGCCCCGCAGACAGACGCCCTGTCGACGGAGGTCGCCGTCGACACGCCTGACGACGCCCCGCAGACAGACGCCCTGTCGACGGAGGTCGCCGTCGACACGCCTGACGACGCCCCGCAGGCAGACGCCCTGTCGACGGAGGTCGCCGTCGACACGCCTGACGACGCCCCGCAGACAGACGCCCTGCCGACGGAGGTCGCCGTCGACATGCCTGACGACGCCCCGCAGACAGACGCCCTGCCGACGGAGGTCGCCGTCGACATGCCTGACGACGTCCCGCAGACAGACGCTCTGTCGACGGAGGTTGCCGCCGACACAGCCGACGACGCCGCCCAGACAGACGCCCTGTCGACGGAGGTTGCCGCCGACACAGCTGACGATGCCCCCGAGACAGATGCCCCGCTGACCGACGTGCACCAGATCAATACCCTCTCTAAAAACGGGCGCGAGGTGCGCCAGAGCTCCGCACCGTCCTCTACCGCACGGCGCGAGAATGCCTTCAGCTCTACCGACGACTTGCGCCGCTGTGTCACTGACGCCCGGCTGGGGAGCGCCGTCCCTACTGACCTGGGTCAGACTGACGCGCACCTGGTGGGCGCCACCCAGGCCGATGTGGACCAAATTAGTGAAACCCCTGCCCAAGCGCTTGCGGCCGACACCCTCGATACCGAGGACGGAAACCGAGTTGACAAACCCGTTGCTCATGAAGCGTTTGTGATAGACACCCCACAAACCGACCACCAGGACGACCCGAGAGTTGAACCTGAGTCTAAAGCGGCCGTGGCGGACATCCCACAAACTGACGTTGACAACCCGATCCCGGTGGCTGAACCTGTCGGTGATGTGGCCGCTACGGTAGACCCCGACATGAACGCCCACCTTCCTGGCCCCGCCGCCCTGGAGCCCGATCTGCAGGCCTCCACCGCCCCTCAGCTTGGCGACCACCTTCCCCACCTGCGTCCCGGGGGGGCCGGGGCTGAGGACGCGCCGTGGCCGAATACCAGTCCTATCGAGGGTCGCGATAAGAACACGAAGCCGTCCGGTGGCGAAGGGATTGCCGACGCGGCCCCCGCCACCGCCCGCGCGGGCGCCGCTGCTGCCGCCACCGCCGCCGTCACAGATGACGTTGAAGGCGCTGCTGTTCCCGCTACCGGCTGGCAGGGGCCAGTGGGCGCGCGCAGTGCGGGCGCGGTGCACACAGCTGTTGGTGTTGTAGCGGGGCGCGCAGCGGCCGACGAGCAGAACGGCGTCCCGCGGTTGTCCGAAGGGCTGCTCGCCGTCGAAGGACTGGAAGCGATGGCCGATAGACCTGCTCAGGCGGAGCGGCCGGGGTCGCCAGGGGAGGACGTTGGCGGCAGGGACTCGACTGCGCTACCGGTCCGAAGTGGTCCGGAGGGTGTGGAGACGTCCGAGGAACATCTCCAGGAGGAGGCTCAAGTTATGGAAATCATCTCCGAAGTTGAGCCCGGGACCGGGACCCGGCCCCCGCGAGCAGCCGGCGACGGGGAGGCTGTCGACGTGGCCATTGACGACTTGATCGACGAGGAGTACGTCGTCATCAAAATATCCGCGGTACGACGGGGCTGCGGTGAATGCTCACGTATACTTTGGTGGAAATGGAAATGGTGGGAAATGGCGTTAAACGGAAGGCCACGCCAGTGCTCAAAATTGCTGTTCTCTAACAGTGCTGTGATTTATACACTAGCTCTGACAGGTGTTTGGTTTGGGGGGAGGGGGCGGGGCAGGGTATTCCCCCTGGCCACGTGACGTGCAGTGCCCCTGCCCTTCCCCCTCCTCCGCAGTGAAGTACGATACGGTTGATTCTGATTGCAATATTTTCGGTGTGCTTGCAGGGGCCGGGTCCGGGTTCCAACGCTCAGCAGCAGCAGTGGCTGCCGCCAGGCTACCACCAGGGGCCGCCGCCGCACCAGCCGCAGCACTACAGCCCGGTGACTCCACCCCTCCAGCCTGGAGTGCCTGCTGGAGTCCCCGGCGTGCTGGGCCACGGGCCACCGCCGCCAAACCCATCCGGTAAGAGCATAACTCCCATCCCTCTCGCACCAGTGTGCTTCTTTATGGGAGAAGAGAGACAGAGATAGCGGACCGCGATCCCGCAACTGTTGTTTAAAGGCGAGAGTATTGGACCATTGAGCCAGATTGTCAATTGTTTTGGGCTAATTGAGGCCTCTGATTGGTCAAGAAGCTTAAAACAATTGGCAATCGGCCTCAGTATGATTCGGATAATTCGTCCATTATTTTGCCCTGGACAGCAGCCAACTTAGCGATTTCTCATCGTTACTTTATTCACAGTTTTCACAATTTTCCTCTTGACATTACCATTAAGATTGTAGTATCCCCCTGAAAACATTTGGTTTTGCTAATATTAAAATTTGGGAGAAAACTCAACAGCAGTCTTCCCCTGAATTTTGTCCAAAAGTTTTCCTGTAAATATTGTTCCTGTTTCCTGTCAAAGCTATCATATTGTGTTCTGTAAGCTCCTTAATATCTTTCTGTTTTCTTAACCTTGCTTTGAATGATTTAAAAGCCTATGATTTTAAATGTTAATTTATAAAAATTAACCTGGATTATAGCTTTTCTCATACTGTCTAAGGACGTCTACTTCTGTGTAGATTTGCTAAACTAAGCCCTTTTTTTTGTGCAACATTTTTATGCTTATTGTGGTTTTTGGGCAGGCTTGGGCTTCCATAAGGACGAGAGAACTCAACGTCAGCACATCAGACTCAAACGCAAATTGGAACAAAAGCAGACAATGAAGGGAGGAGACTCTATGAATCAGCCTGGTCTGGGTAGTAGCTTAGCCCATGGCACACCCTCAACATCCCCTAGGAAAGGTAAGCCAGAACAAAGAGGACAAGCAACCCGTCAAAGATTTGCAAGGGGGCTCTAACAGATTTTCAACACTAGCTTGTATGATTTCCTTGCACTGCTAAAAATGTTTCTGCATAAGCTGCTTTATTGCCTTAATTTTGGGGGTTTTAACATTGATCTAAAATAACATTTCTTGTGCATGCCAGTTCATTTCAATTGTCTGTATGCTAGCTTTTATCTAGCGGTGTAAAAGTAGACTTTTTTAAAGTATTAATACAAATCTTCACATCTTGTTTTTAACACTGCAATTTCTTTCTTCCCAGATATTGCCAATGGTCTGCGTTCAAAAGTGATCACAGGTAAAGAGCGGGGAATGAGTAGTGTTGGTACCTCAGAGGACGGTGAAGAAAGCTCAAGTCTTCAAGATGAGGAAGACGATGTGGAACTTATTACTGAAATGTTGTCATCCGTCCAGCCACCACAAGTACGGGCAATATTAAATATATATCATCTGTTATTTTTTTTGAAAATTTGTTTTATTTTGTTTGCTATAAGTTCCTTTTTTATTTTTTTATTATAGGTATCAGAATTGGATTCTACCAGTGCTTTGCTTCTCTGGTCATCTCCAGAAGGGTTAATGGAATTGGGAAGTGATGAAATACTTGAAACAGACCTTAGATATGAAGTCCTACTTAGTGATAAAGGCAAAGAGGGTCGTTACAAATCTATCTACAATGGACTCTCCCATTCTTGCAGGTATATATAAAACCAATAATAAATATTAGTTAGTGTATGAAACTCAAAAGGAGTACGAGTACAGTAAATGCACTCATTTGTTTTCAGGATCCAAGACCTGCAGCCAGGAAAAGAATATTCTGTGTGTCTTCTTGTTCATTTGGATGAACTTAGAGGACAAGCATCAGAGCCCACCACATTTACAACCCCACCATGTCGCCCTGAAGCACCGCAACCACCAAGACTAAACCAAAAGAACCGCTATGGACTGCAGCTGCGCTGGCAAGCTGCCATTGATAATGGTGCTCATATCCAACAGTATATCCTGGAATGTGATAATGGTACTGGTGTGTTTAGCGAAGCTTTTCGCACCAGAGCCAAGCAACATAATTTATCAAGACTTCAACCTGGCACAGCTTACAGATTCAGACTGGCTGCTGTGAATGAATGTGGAAGAAGGTAATTGCACTTTCAAGAATGTGTTTTTGTCTAAATGTAATTGTTTTCTATTCTAAAATTTATGTTTATTTTTCTTTCTGTGCAGTAATTACTCTGACATAGTCACATATGTGACTGCAGGGAATGTTCCTACACCTCCCAACCCACCTATTTTGAGGTCTGCTTCAGTAACTGGGTTGCATCTAGCATGGACTCGCCGGCAGGGTGATGAAGAGTTTGTTCTTCAGATGGATGATCGTTATTCAAACTACGGCTACATGCCAGTGTACACAGGGCGAGACACTCATCACCTATGTGATGGACTTCGTAGGCACTCTGAATACAGATTTAGAGTAAGTTATTGAATATGTACATTCCTATATTATTGTTCAGTTTTAGTAAATAGCCTAATTAACTAAATGTGAAACATCAAATTTTACCACATGTGTACATTGACATATTGTCTTAACTTTTCCCTGCAGTTGAAGGCAAATAATGAAGATGGCTCTTCTCGCTGGTCAGAGGAAGTATGTTATCGGACTCTACCTGACCGCCCATGTCCTCCATCAAGACCTGTTGTAAAAGGAAAAATTCATGCTCACTCCTTTAAGGTGAAATGGGATCCTCCCCATGAGAAAGGTGGAGCTGATATCTCCAGTTATACTCTAGAACTCGGCACTGAAAAAGGTAAAGATTTGATGTAATCTAATTTAAATTTATTTAAAAAAAAAATGAATACAAGTAGCTAACTTAAATTAATATACAATAAAAAACTAACAATTGAAACCCATTCTTTAATTTCAGGCAATTTCCATCAAATCTACCAAGGGGTTCACACAGAGCATTTGTGTGAAAGGCTTACACCTGGAACTCAGTACTTGCTACGTGTGTGTTGTTCTACTGCTGGCGGAAGAAGTGACTTTTCTGATGTGGCCACTGTCACGACAGATGCAGTTTGCCCTGGTCAATGCCAGTCTCTCCGCCTTCACGGGAAACCAAGAGCCACTTCTTTATCTTTGAAATGGGGTATGTGTCTTTATGCCATCATTAGATGCTGCACCTTTTGCTTATTTTGAAATCCATAATAATTTATTGCTATTGCTTGTATAGGTTATCCTAACACGGATGGTGGAGCTCCCCTAAGCCAGTTTGAAATTGAAGTTGCAAATGCTGAAAAAGAAAAAGAAAGACGTCAGGCTTATGTTGGCCGTGATACAGAATGTACAGTTCAAGATTTACAGCCTGGTAAATGCTATGTGTTCCATGTGCGTGCCTGTAATAGAGTTGGGGTAAGCATTCAAATTTTTTCTTATATGATTTCTTAGCCATTTTTATGATCTAATTTGAGCTTTCTCTACTTGACTAAAATCTAATACTACTCCCTTAACCCATTTTCAGCCGGGTGTCTGGTCAGAGCCATTGAAAGTCCAAAGTGGATCTGCTCCACCTGAAATCCCCTTGCCACCTCAAGTTAATGTTTCTCCCCGTTCTCCACCATCGAATGTGGGATCTAACATATCAGTGTTTGTGGCATGGACAGAACCTGCTAGTAATGGCTCTCCAATCACAGAATATCAGCTCCAAGTTGGAAGCCTGCGCCCCACCAGTCCCAGTCCAGTTCGTTCTACGAGTCCGTCAACTCGACCTGTTAGCCCTGCCAGTTCAGTGAGCTCTAACAGCACCACTACTCCCAATATTCCTGCAAGCCCCGTTCGACCGCCCCGGCCTGCTTTACAGGCACCTTTAGATGCTGTAGAAATTTTGGACTCTGTATCTCCTATTGAGCGAAGAAATGCTTATGTTGGCTCATCTACCAGTACAGAGGTAAAGAACCTCCTCCCAGCTACAACGTACCACTTCCGAGTGCAGGTAAGTCATTGTAGTTTATGTATGTATAGTGATTTAATGTATGAAGTGTTGATATTATTTATTTACCTACTGACGTTTTATTAATGAAACAGGCTGGGAATAGTGCTGGCTGGAGTGGCTGGTCTGCTGACTCTGTCCTGACAACCCCACCAGGTCCACCTGCAGCACCTACATCTGTGCGTGGTGCAACAAGTCCCTTTTCTGTTACTCTCACCTGGTCAGCTCCTATCTGTAATGGCTCGCCAGTTTTGAGCTATCAGATTGATCTTCCTGATAGAAATATTGCTACTGATGGACCTGAAACTCAAATAGTAATTGATCAGCTTAAGCCTCAATCACAATACAGGTACACAAACATTCAAATAGTTTTCTTTTGTAATTATAAAAGTTTCTTATTTAAATTTCTTTATCTTTCTCCCACTAGAATACGTGTTAGGGCAGTGAATGCAGTGGGGACAGGTCCCTATTCTCAGTCATATAAATGTACTACAAAACCACTTCCACCAACTCCTCCAAGTATAGAGTGTGTCACAGTTGGTCACAATCATTTGAAGCTGAAATGGGGAGATGGTCGTAATCCTGACTTCACTCAGTACATTTTGGAAATGGAAAATCCTCGAAGTAATGTGGACCAGTAAGTTATTTCTTCTAATAACCTTAAATCTTTTGTCCTTGCTGTTTTAATGTTTTATTTTGACTGCCAAATACCATGTTTTTTGAACGTTTTTACACCCCTTTTTTCAGATTCCAAACTGTTTACCAAGGTACAAACCATACCTACAAGGTTAATCGTCTTCAAGAATTGACAGTCTATAGATTCCGAATCGCTGCCTCTAGTGATGCGGGACAGGGGGATTTCTCTGAAATATACGAGTTTTGTACTTGTATAGCACCACCGCCTTCTGTCAAAGGTATAAAATTTAGGTTATTTCTTCCTCAACATGTTTAGGATGTTAAAATCTTATTTAAAATTCCATTGGTAAAAATATTTTTTTCTATATCCACAACAGCACCCAAAGCTGTAGAGATTCAGCAGAAAAGCTGTGTCATTGAGTGGCTCCCTTGTAGGCCTCTCCCCAACGACCCTGTTGTGTATCAATTACAACTCAGTCGTTTACGAGACCAAGACTACAAAGTGGTAAGTCTGCTTTCATTTTTAATTATAGTAGTACAGTGAAGTACAATGTAATCTTATGCGTTAAATACATTGTACCACACATCTTCATGAGGTAAAAATCTTTGTAGGTGTATAGAGGCTCTGAAACCAAAACAACATTGGAAGACCTGGAACCTGGTGCAGAGTATGATATACGAGTTACACCCATTAGATGCACATCCAATGGAGATCTGTGTGGTGCTTCATCACCTGCCTCTTCATTCTCATTACCAGCTGTAGACATGCCTGAGCCTGTTGTCCGTGCTGTTCCACAACAGGTATGAAATTTTGGTCTTAGTTTGATCTAATTCTTTTCTCCTGAATTTTTTCCCCCTCTTTTTTAAAGTCAAAAGTCTGTATAATACAGCATTATTGTTCTTCAAAGCTTATCAAACTATATTTATTTTCAGGTCACCCAACATACACCAATGACAGACAAGCAAAAGGCAGCAATAATTCTCAGTATGTTTGGTGTCTTTGCTGTGGTCCTTGCTGTGATTTTTCATAGAGTCCTTGGCTGAGTATCCTGGTTTTAGTGTATTGGCCACCAGTCAGCAACAGATGGCTAGCACATCCCTCTGCCTTTCCACCCTTCATTTTACTTGTTATTCATTTTTCCATGTACCGTCCTACCTCTTCCATTTCTGATTGTTCCAATCTTCCAGTTAGTTCTTATATTATTCAACTGCTACTATTATTTATTAATTAAGACATTTTTATTTTACTTGGAGGGGGTCTTTGGTTAAAACAGAATTGTGGAGCATTTCTTTTTGAGTAAGGTATATGGTGCAGATGAGTATAGCTGTTCAAACAGTTAAAAAGACTGAAATGCCCAGAGAGCCTTTGCCTATGCCGCTCTCTCTGTCTATCTGTCTCTCTCTTTCTGTCAATCTCCCTTCCCTCCTCTATTTTGCATGAGCTCAGTTTGATCTCTGCAAAGCAACCCCCCTATTCTCTTCACTATATCTGTTTTACAAATTAATTGTAAGTGATGAAGTATCTTTTATGAAACAGTTCACAATATCTGTTTATTTTTTATTATTGTTTTTAAATGTGTGTTGGAACTGATATCCTCCATTTTACTTTTGGTATGAGAATGCATGATAGTTTTGACCAGTAGTGAAAGATTGTGAAGTGTTCGAAGCCAATTGGCTGTCAATTAAACTCTTGTCTTTTTATATTCTAAAATTTGCCTATTAATCAATTCAAAAGTATATTCTTCCCGAATTCTTCTAGTTATTGTGACATTTGATATTATTACTCCTCTCTCAATTATGATGCTATACAAATTGTAAACCTAGATTTGCAATGTATTTGAATTTTCTGTTAAATATTACAGTTATATTTGTTAAAATTGTGTCAATGAACTAGACCTAAGTACTTGGCTGAGTGTCAGTTAAAAATTCCATGAGTTTACTGTTCTTTCATTTTAAAATGTTTCTGCATGGAAGCAACTGTTAATATTAACTTGTTTGGATGGACAGAATGTGGTGGTTTATATCTTGGTTTTTTATTGTTATGTGTTGATCAATTATCATGAGATTAATTTGCTTGCCCCTTTTGGCAGTTTTAAGATTGCATTTTTAGTGCATTTCCATGAATGGTTATGATACTTTGATTCATTCCATGGACTTCTATGTAATGCACAAGGATATTGATGAATTTAGCTGGTCTTCCACAGTTACCTTTTTCCAATCTTGTCGTTAATTTTAGCTTTTCTTTGTTTGCTTTTATTGCATTCTTTTTTTTTTTGTTCACTGTCCTTACAGTTTTGTGTTTTGCACTTTTAGCCTTGTGCTTGCAGGATGTTCTGGCTTCCCTGTTGGTGTGCATTGTTTTAATTAACATACTTGAGTGTTTTCTTTCAATCTATGAACGTGTTAATTCCATTTATACCTGTATTTATATATGCTGTTTTAGTTACCTTTTTTTGCTGAAACCGAACTTGATCCAAATTTTCTGTTTCATGTTACTTAAATCCTCTACTAGTTGAGTGAGGAAATAAAGAGAGAAAGCATGGCTTATCAGTTACATCGTTTCCTTCTGTCATAATACTTGCTGTTGTAAATTACTAAGAGGTTTATATTCCCCAGTATTAATTGCACAGGGATTGTTGATTTTTGTGTTGTATGAAAGGGGATTTTGTGGAGTTTATATGATATATTATAATTTCTTGTTATTAGGGGACCAATATTACATGTCCCTTACTCTCTTGTTTGCCTTGTATGTACAGTTACATTGTTTCCTCTCTTAGTTAGTAAATTGACCAAGTGATGCTGTGTTCCAGCCTTCTTTTTTGTTTTCTAATCCTGTTTGGGGAAAGTATTTAGAGCTAGTATATTTTCTTTATCTGTTTATTCCCTTTTCCTTTTGTTTTTGGTGCTAATATAAAGTTCAGATTGACAATTCAAGAAACTATATTCTATTTGTTAATGGATTCTGTTTGTGACTGTTGCGAATTGATTTGCTGTCTGAGATTAATTTTACTCTTAAAAAATAGGCCCAAGGCCTTCCTACCTCACTCCTCATTTTCTTTGGTGTATGACATTTTATACATGTCTTAAAATTCCCTGAAATGCAAAGAACTGGTGTGTTTAAGTAAGATTTGCAGAACCTGCCTTATTTCAGTATGCTTCTAAAATTTGAACATGCATTGTTTTGTTTAAAATCTGGGTTTAAAGGCAATCGCCCGGCTGTTATTTCTTCAAATTTATTATTGGGATGAGTCAGATGTCCTGAATCAACCAAAATTATATTGCAAGAATTGTGATTTAGTTATGATTGGGATTGTTGTAAGTGTTGATATTAAGAAGTCAAAGATTGTTGTTTGTGTCTGCATTTTTGGTGCATTCCACATTACACCAAATAGTGCTCTGATTGAAAAATCTAGAATTAAGGAAACAGGAATGTGATTTCCTCTCTTGTTTAGACCTCCCCCCTCCCTTTTTTTGCCATAATGTAGTTTCTATTCCATACTTAAAATATTTAGAAACACTGGAAGTTTATTTGTATGGATTGATAATTGGTTTATGTACTTGCTGGCCTGCCTCAACCGCAGTGATGCTAGGCTCGCACAATTGAGAATGAGAGTTACCTCGCGTGACTAGAGCCAGTGCCGCAAGACGGAGCAAGTGTAGCCCGTCACGACCTGATCGAGTCAATGAATTTTGTTCATAATCATTTTATTTACTTTATTATGGTTGAAGAGGTATTAAATTATTTATGTGGAAGAACAGTTATTATTTTATGGCTAGATCTTTTATATATATATATAAAATTTATATAAATAAAATTTATAAATACATACATAAATAATATATATATAAATGTGTAGCTTCCTATTGCAAATGAATGTCAGCAAGTATAGGTTGGAAAGCAGAACTCGTACTATACCCATCATGTTAATCTGCTTCTTATTATGAAAGAATGAATTAATCCAGGTTTCTGTTGAGAGTCATGGTATATTATTCCAGTGATGAAGCCAACCCAAAACTAAGTCTGGCTTGACATCACTGGATTCAACTAAAAAGGATAAAAAGCTAGACACTGATTGTTATTAAATAGCTTGTCTCCAAAAGAGCTCATTACTATTAGAGAGATTTATAAAGGTATATATATTTATACATATATATTGTCTATATATATGTATATATATGTATGCAAATATTATAAATAAAATAAAATATATTTTATGTAAGTGGATCACTAATAACTCTTCTCCACAGAGTCATTTTCTCCAATAAAACAACTTGAAAGTACATGGAATTGACTACTTAAATCCTTACCTAATTAAAAGAATGATTTTTTTGTCTCAAAGTGACAAGGGTTGCGCACGGAGACACTCATGTACTCCAGAACCGACCGACGGTATGCTCTACAACTGGGCGGTCATCCAAAACGACACAAAGGCTGGGTGGGTTGCCTACTGTCCCGGCGTTGCTGAAATATATGATATATCATGCAGAACCCTGCACCGGGCGGGCATCCAGATGCCCGCTGGCGTCCGAAAACGAGTTACAGTAGAGTGAGACGGAGCTATGGCCCGGAGCGAGCGTCTCACTTCCACTTGCTGCTTTCGGACGCCAAGTGGGCATCGACGCCCGCCCAGTGAAGGGCTCTGATATCATGAAAGTGCATAAGGGTTTAGTGTGTATGAGTATGGGATGGATCAACCCCTCGGCTGGCCAGGCAGGCGACGGGTGCCGACAGCGGCGGTGCTGGCATGCGTCCGAAGCTGAAAATTGGACGTGAGAGGGAGCTGCGCAATGTATTGCAAACTACATTCTTTGCAACGTTGCGAAGAATTTTTAACATTCTGATACAGCGTCGAGGAATAGGCCTCGCCCAGGCAACCTTAGCCTGGAGCCACAGCCAGCCATAGCGAAGGAGTATTCCAACTGGCAACTCAGCGCACCCGTCCGAGCCGAGCAGTGTCAGGGTAGGTGACGACAGGGATGCGATAAGTGAACGAGTTTCAGGTAGACCAGCCTCCTTCTTCCGAAGGTCGATCTCGTACCTCCGTCCTTGTCGCACCTATGGCGGTGCCCTATGCGGGGCGTGAAGGAAAGGACAAAGATAAGAACGAGCCTCCAATCAGCAGGGGTGCGGGGGGTGCGCGGGTGGGCTATATATAGCTCACTCTCCTGCACTGTTAAAAATGTTTTGAAATTTCAAAACAAAATCATAGTGAAATTTCAAAACTGTCATGGAATTTCAGCACTGTAAAATGCTTGCAAACTAAATTCTTTGCAACGTTGCGAAGAATTATTTTTAGTACTCGCATCACGAAGAATTTGGTCGTATTGCCAAGAGCTTCTTTGCACGCTACGTGCTAGAATTCTTACAAACTGTTTGTTTGTATTGCAAAGAAATAGTTCGTAAGCTTCCGAAGAATTAGTTCGTAATAAAATGCTCCGAAATTCTTTGCAACTTACAAAGAAAATAGGTTGCAATACGAACCAATTCTTCGCAAGCATTTTACAGTGCGAACGGCGCGAGAGCTTGCCCCGAGGCGACTTCTCTGGCCCACTGTGATAACCTTGCGAAGAAATTGTGTTCGTAAGCGTTCGTAAGCGTTCGTAAGCTGCGAAGCATTCGGCTGCTTCGTATTACGAAGCATTTTCTTCGTAGTGTACAAACAAATTCTTTGCAACTTACAAAGAAAATAGGTTGCAATACGAACCAATTCTTCGCAAGCATTTTACTGTGCGGACGGCGCGAGAGCTTGCCCCGAGGCGACTTCTCTGGCTCACTGTGATAACCTTGCGAAGAAATTGTGTTCGTAAGTTCATGTAAGTTGCCCGCCTGTTTAAGCTGCGAAGCATTCGGCTGCTTCGTATTACGAAGCATTTTCTTCTTAGTGTACAAACAAATTTCTTCGTAAGGCTGGGCTTGCGAAGAAAATGCTTCGTAATACGAAGCAGCCGAATGCTTCGCAGCTTACGAACGCTTACGAACGCTTACGAGCACAATTTCTTCGCAAGGTTATCACAGTGGGCCAGAGAAGTCGCCTCGGGGCAAGCTCTCGCGCCGTTCGCACTGTAAAATGCTTGCGAAGAATTGGTTCGTATTGCAACCTATTTTCTTTGTAAGTTGCAAAGAATTTCGGAGCATTTTATTACGAACTAATTCTTCGGAAGCTTACGAACTATTTCTTTGCAATACAAACAAACAGTTTGTAAGAATTCTAGCACGTAGCGTGCAAAGAAGCTCTTGGCAATACGACCAAATTCTTCGTGATGCGAGTACTAAAAATAATTCTTCGCAACGTTGCAAAGAATTTAGTTTGCAAGCATTTTACAGTGCTGAAATTCCATGACAGTTTTGAAATTTCACTATGATTTTGTTTTGAAATTTCAAAACATTTTTAACAGTGCAGGAGAGTGAGCTATATATAGCCCACCCGCGCACCCCCCGCACCCCTGCTGATTGGAGGCTCGTTCTTATCTTTGTCCTTTCCTTCACGCCCCGCATAGGGCACCGCCATAGGTGCGACAAGGACGGAGGTACGAGATCGACCTTCGGAAGAAGGAGGCTGGTCTACCTGAAACTCGTTCACTTATCGCATCCCTGTCGTCACCTACCCTGACACTGCTCGGCTCGGACGGGTGCGCTGAGTTGCCAGTTGGAATACTCCTTCGCTATGGCTGGCTGTGGCTCCAGGCTAAGGTTGCCTGGGCGAGGGCTATTCCAGCAGCCAAATGCTTCGCAACGTTACGAAGAATTTTCTTCGTAAGGATTTTACAGTGCCCTGGGCATTGCCGTGGGCCATTGACTTGCACGCAACAGGGGCGGATTTTTTTTTTTGGGGGGGGGAAGGGGCAGGGCAAAGGGACAATTGCTCCCCCTGGGCCGCAGACGCCACGAAAAAAAGGGGGAGAGGAGGAGAAAGAGAGAAAAATAGAGAGAAAGAGGAAGAGAGAGTAAGAAAGAGAAACAAAGAGAGGGAAGTAAAGAAAGACAGAATTAGTTCGTAATACAACGCTTCAAAATTCTTTGCGAGAGATGGAAATTTTCTGGAAACTTTCAAAGTGTCCGAAAAAATCCGGAAAAATAGGAAGAAAACGGAAAAATACCGGAAAAATTGGAAAAAATTGTTTTTAAGTCCTATAGTGGAATATGAACATAAAAGCCACTACTTTCGTATTTCATCAGGTCTTTACTTCCATTGGCAACTCTAGATAACCAACTGGAATCGCAAAAAACGCACGAGAAGGAAACGTAACAGGGTATAAATAGTATGAGTACACAGAGAAGCGTCTTCACATAGTGATGAAGATATGCTTTTTGCCTATTTCCAGGCGAAAAGCCGTGCTTTTTGCCTATTTTGCAGGATGAATCTTTCCAATTTTTTCGAGGCTAGAGAAAAAAACCGAAAAAAAGCAGTGTTTTTTTCCAATTTTTCCGGAAACTTTCCGCGCATTTTCATCCCAATTCTTTGCAGCTTACAAAGAAAATAGTTTGCAATACGAACCCATTCTTTGCAGACATTTTACAGTGCTCGGCTGTCGGGCCTCGGGCCCGCGGGGCGCCGGCCAGCGGCTACCCGCATCCATCAGCTCGTCTGTGGGCAGCGCTGGACTCGGCGAGCTGCTTCGCTCGTGAGCAAGGCTCTTGCCAAAAATCCAGCGGCACCGCGCACCGAGCGGCCAGCTGCTGCTAGACTTATCCTTGTGTCACATATTCACTCCGTAATCTTAGTGACAAATCCAATCCATTTTACGCAAGCCGTATTATTAACAAAAATAGTTTAAACTCAATTTTCTCCCGAACGGTATGTCGTACGAATGTGATTCAAACTGGCAAATATTCGTAAAGTCTTGACCAAAAACCTTCCCCTCCGCGTTTAACCGAAAAATTGCTAGAAAGTTAGTTTAAAATTTGAATGCTAATGTTACAATGAGTCCTCTTCTCGGAATTAGGGTCGCTCGTCGCCCGGTCGGGAGACCGTCCCCAGCCCGGCCACGCCCCCTCTCCGCTGCCTTCGCCTAGGCAAAAATGAGGTTGAGTGTACCGAATGTACAAAAGTGAAGACGAATCGGCTTCTGAGCCCCCACAGACAAACATATGCATTTACACTACATCTGCCACAAGCATTTTGACTGTGACTTTACGGCCCGGACCGGACGTGTGCACAGAAAAGTTGTCCTGGACTATAGCGCACGGCTCGAGCTACGGAGCTACGGAGCTCACAGGCCGTGGCGCGCAGTGCGCAGCTCACACACCTCGCTCACTGCAGGCTTGAGAGGCGCCCAGCTGCAGCAGGCTGCAGGCAGGCCTCTGAATACTCCGCGGGCTCCGCCTGCTGGAGCCTGGCCCGGGTGCGGGCGGCTGGTGCAGCGAGGGAAGGGGCGCGGGCAGGAGAGGGATGTTGTACAAATATTTTTTTTCCGCGCCTCCTCCTCGGCACTCGGCCTCGTCCAGACAGTCGCACAGTGAAGTATCGCTGGGCGATATTTTGTGTGGCAAATAAAATTCACGATTAGGCTTTCTCAAATAGTTTTGACATTATACTTTAAAATTCCATCTCATTTTAAGGCAAGTGTTTTAACCTAGGGGCCCGTTTAACGCGTAATCGTTAGAATTTTTAGCAGATGATACGTTAGTATCAGCAGCTTGTACTGAAGTAAAGTTAAAAGTTAAAGTTGTCAAAGCAAAAGTTGTCCAGCGTTAAGCGTAGGAAAGTTAAAGTTAAAAAACACAAAAAACTTTAACTTTCCTACGCTTAACGCTGGACAACATTTGCTTTGACAACTTTAACTGTCTAACGCTAACGTGAAAGCAGATGACTTTTACTAAGTACGTTTTGCCTCAAACTTTGAACTTCCTACTTGAAACTCAGAACTTTAACCTTTTTTCGCGTTAACTTTTACTGTCAAAAATTTTCAACTTTTAGCTTATCAACTTTCAACACTCCAACTTTCCAGCTTTTAACTTTTTCACCTTTCAACTTTTAACTTTTCAAATTTTAACGTTTTAACCCGTCGCGGCGTCGCGGTGTGGCGCGGGGAGTGGGGGCGTAGGGGCCGACTAGTGTTTGGGGTTATGGGTCGTACAACGGCAAAATTTTTACATGGCGGCATGCCCTTTGTGACAGACGCATTCCTGCCACACCACGGTCTCCCCTAGGAAAATTTTGGCTGGGCTGGCTGGCTGGCTGGCTTTAACTGGTATTTTTACCTGCCGGTAAAGCCAGTCCTACTGGGGACTGTCTAAAAAGCACTTGCCTAAAGATATATAGCGCGGCGACAGTGGGCCTCAGCGTGCGTGTCGCCTGCCTGCCAGCGCCAGCCTGCCTGCTCGCTCGCATTCGCAATGCCGGCAGCCTCCAGCCGCCCTATGCGCAGCCCTATGCACAGCCCTATGCATTGATTGCCGTTTTACGACCCATAACCCCGAAACTAAAAGCTTTAAGCAATAAAGAGATAAAAGTTAACGCGGAAAAGTTTGAAGTTCTGAGTTTGCAGAAAGTTCAACGTTTGAGGCAAAACAAACAGAAAAATACCAAAACGTTTTTTTTTATACACGGCTTAGAATTTTCTGTTCGATTTCAGGCGCGATTTAACGGGGGAGGGATCGCAAGTGTACAAATCGGAAAATCATGGTCATAAAGGGGTTTTCGTTAAAGTGAGTTTTCAGTGCCACCAATGGTACCGGTTTCTTCCGTAAAGGTCAGAGCATACACCCACATACATTTTGAGCGACAGGTCTGACCCAAGCTATTCGAAAATTCGCGTTAAAATTGGTCTTTTTGAGGTCTACAAAAAATGATATAACGCCTACGTTTCTAGAGATAAAGTATCGAACCCCCACATTTTTTGAAAGAGGAAGGATTGGAGAGTATGTTACAACTGTCAATTCGTGTCTTTTGTAAATTGACGAAATTTTAACGCCGTTCAAAACTTGGTTATAATTGCTGTCTGTTCCATTTTTATCGCGACATAAGTTGAGTTGCGAACAGTTGCGAGAGGGTCTGCGAGCGACAAAGACAAGTACAATGGTTCTTCCATACGAGGCATATGGTGAACGGCTGCGAATCGCTGCGGTTTTCTCGCAAAATCTCTTCAAAAACAGGAAAATTTCGTCACTTAATTGTATAACTGCGATTTTCTTTTTATTTCTACTGTAATCTGTACCTGTAAAATCAACTTCCCATGGTTTCGTAGGCGCTGAGTCCATTTCCAGTGTCCGTTTGCTCCTCCAGGATCATCCTGGGGACGTCGTCGGGGACCTAGGGGGGGTCGCCGACGACGCCCCTCACCAAAACTCGTGCTAGGGGGTTTTCGAGGGTGCTGAGTCCATTCCCGGTACCCGTTTGCCCCTCCTGGTTCATCCTGGGGGCGTCGTCGGGGACCTGGGGGGGGCCGCGACGACGCCCCCAGGATGCCCCTGGAGGTGCAAACGGACACCGGGGATGAATTCAGCACCCTCGAAAACCGCGAAGTGCGAGTTTTGGTGAGGGGTGTCGTCGGCGACCCCCCTCGGTCCACAACGACGCCCCCGGGATGACCCTAAAGGTGCAACTAGACACCGGAAATAGGTTCTCCATACCGGAAAACCCCCGGGTACGAAATTTTGAGCCAATTCGGGCACCACAGAATTATGTCCCAGTTTTTCCGATTTGGCCCTACTGTGGATCGCCCCCCCTGTCGGGCTCTACTGAATCGCCTGAAAGATAGGCAACTTGGGCTTCAAAACCCCTGTATTTAGGCAACCTACGGGGCACCGCCCCCGCTGTAAATAGGACCTTAAACCGCGCCTGTACGATTTTGATAAAAGTTGGCAGGGAGTTAGAACTAAATCTCCTGAGTTCACTGCTGTAACGCCATCCAAAAGTTCATTGTAAATACCAGAGCAAGAATTCTCGCCCTCAGGAGAGCAAGATATTTTCCCTCTCTCTTAGCTTTGAGAGAGAGGTGTGGTTTTCTCGCAAGAAATTCAAAAATCTCGCCCTATTTTTGAGCGAGGATTGGGAAACCTCGCCCTTTTCGAGTGAGGATTTTTTTTTATCCTTAATCTCACTCAATTTGAGTCATTTCACAGATTCTTTTCCAGTAAGAGAGAAGTTCGTAAAGTCTCACTTAACTGGGGCAAAGGAAAAAAATCTCGCTCTTTTTTTCAATCAGATATTTTACTCTTGTTTGCGGTGTAATTCCAGACTGCTTCGAAGTAAACAGTAAATTTCAGTAAATAATGAATGTTTATATTTGGTTTTCCAGTGTAGGCAACCAAGCAAGCGAGCACCCGCATCCCTCCCCGAGAACAGGGGAGGAGAGCTCCCTCCCGCTCCACGCCCAGCTGGCGGGCGCGTTCAGCTGAGCTCCTGCACCGTGCCCACGACGGCCAGGCTGCGGGGTGGGGGGGGGGGGTTGCCCTCCCCTTATGCATCTTGCTGTTTAGTGTGTGCGCTGACCGGACCGGTAGACCGATTCCGCTGCCGCACTAGTCGCTCTGTCCCTCTCGCTCTCTCGGAGTTTGCCGTAGGGTGTGGGAGCACTCTGTCTCCCTCGCACTCAGGGAGTGCGCCGACGAGTGCGTGCAGCGGAATCGCTCTGCGGGTCGAACTAGAAGCCCGCTACACTGTGGAAACCTTGCGAAGAACTTGTGTTCGTAAGCGTTCGTAAGCTGCGAAGCATTCGGCTGCTTCGTATTGCGAAGCATTTTCTTCGTAGTGTACAAACAAATTTCTTCGCAAGCCCTGCCTTGCGAAGAAAATGCTTTGTATTACGAAGCATTGCGAAGCAGCCAAATGCTTCGCAACGTTACGAAGAATTTACTTCGTAAGGATTTTACAGTGTATGTGGAGCCGGGCTCCCTACCGTAACCCCCCCCCTCCCTCGCCTCATACGGTATGAGCGGCCGCGGGACAATACGCCAGCAGGTACACAGAAGTGTGAACCCAAGGGGTCGACGCACACGAAAATCGGCTCGCGTTACGCGAACAATACGGCAGCAGGCCGTTGCGCTTGGCTGCACTCAGCGACGAACTGGCAGGGTGCGAGAGGGAGAGAGAGAGAGATAGTGTTCATAGGGGGGATTTTAGAAATACAGCGGGCCAAAAAAAAAAAAAGGAGTGAAAATTTGGTCCATCGAAATGCATGCAGGGAAGAAACAGAGAGAAAGAGGGGAGGGGAGAGAGGGAGAGAGACGGGAGAGAGAGAGAGAGAGAGAGAGAGAGAGAGAGAGAGAGAGAGAGAGAGAGAGAGAGAGAGAGAGAGAGAGAGAGAGAGTCCGTTGCTGCTTGCACCAAAAAAATCAGCCCGAATTCCCGAATGGCTTTCGATATATAGCATTTTTTTTGGGGGGGGGGGGTAGGAGGTGTGAAGGGACGGGAAGGAGGCGGGTGTCAACCGTAAGCATTGATGCTTAAGCACGTCGCGCGTTGATCGACAGAAGTAAAGTTATTGCGAACGAGCTGTGGGCGGGTTTTGCAAGCAAAAGAGCTTTTGTGTATTACTGAAAAGGTGACGTCACTGAGAGGGGGCGGGGGGAGGGGGCTGTGTTGTGGATGAATGTGATGAGGGTGTGATGTACGGCGGGGAAAGGGGGGCGGGAGGTTTTTTTTTAAGTTTTAAAAATCTCTCCGAAAAGCGTGATGTCATGGACGGCCCCCAACTGCCCCAGCAGCGCGGTGGCGCCCTGAGGAGGCAGTAGCAGGGCGGCAGTAGCATCCCCGTCCCGGACCCGCCCGTTTGAATACTCTGCCGCCCGCTCTGCACGGCGTTCTACCGCTGCAACCCCCCACCACCTGCCGACTGATTCAGAAGATCGCTCTCGTTCCTCCTTCCTTGTCGCACCTATGGCGGTGCCCTATGCTGACTATGGCAGCGCTACGTGAGTGTGACAAGGACAGCAGTACGAGAGCGATCCTCGGAATCAGCCGGCTGGTGCTTGACTAATGGACCGTACTGCAGCTGCACCCAGGGACCCAGGCTGCACCAGAGATCGGGGGGGGGGGGGGGGGGGCACAATGCGCTTCTCCCTCGCCCCGCGTCCCGCCAGGACGAGAGACCGTCGTAAAACCATAAAGCGTCCAATTCCTCCTGCGTCGCTGCACCGTCGTCGCCGCCGGCCGCGCCGCGTCGCACGGTCGCACGAAACAGTCCCTTCCCTCCCCTCCCCGCCCTTCTCCCCCCGCCCTCTCCTCCCCCGCCCTCTCCTCCCCTGCCCTCTTCTCCCCCCGCCCTCTCCTTCCCCACCACGCCACGCACGCCACCCCTCCGACCGGGCGGGCGGGCGGGAAGGGAAGCGTCGCGCGTCGCGTCGCGTCCCGCCAGTGTCCAGCACGCTGCCGAGCGGTACGCGTCTCTCGCGTGATCGCTGCCGTCGCTGCCGCACCGGTGGCCCGCCCCAGCACAGTGGCGACATCTCGGCCGTCTCTTAGTGAAACGTTTTTAGTTTTTTCCTCGTTTGTGCGGACGCGTTTCTCCAGAAGCACGACTGCCGTCGTTATAACCCAAGTTGAAGTTGAAGACCAGCACCGGCATGGGACTGTTTCCCGCCCTCGCGTTTCGTGCCCGGTGCCTCGTGGTCCCTGCGGCTCTGCTGCCCTGCGGCCCTGGACCCTGCCGACCGCGCCCTCCGGCCCCGCGACTCCGCCGCAGCGACGTGAAGTGAAGTGAACTTCAGTGATGTGAACCAGTAGTGATGTCAGGCGGGAGGGACCTGCAGTGAGGTGAACAACTGTGGAAGTGGGATGCAAGCCCGTCTCCCACTCGCTGCTTCGAGGCGGAGAAACTGCTCTGTACGAGGACCGCGCCACGCCACGAGGGAGGGAATGACCACGCCACGCCACGAGGGAGGGAATGACCACGCCACGCCACGAGGGAGGGAATGACCACGCCACGCCACGAGGGAGGGAATGACCGCGCCGGCCTTGCCTAAGTTATAGGTGCCTTAACTTCACAATGAACTGCTGCCGTTATAACCCAAGTTGAAGTTGAAGCCCGCCCGCGAGACTACTCTACCGAAGCCGTGTTCAGCAAAGCTGATGTTGGAAGGTGAGTGTTTTCACAGAACTTTCAGTAACTTTCGGCTAGTACATCCGTAAGGATATGAGAGTGTGCTCGCGCTATATAATGCATCCCTTGTGGGATGCTCGGTCGCGCGGCCGCCCGTTCATTCTATGATTTTGCGTTATATATTTCAGCAATTGCTTGTATGTGGAATCATAGCTTGATCGGAGATGGTGGCTGGAATAATGAACGGGCACACTGAAACCCACGTGCGTGGTGGTGGATTTAGAGTGATTCACGGTAAAAGCAATGCCTGATTTTTTGAGGAAAAAGAGAAAACTTTGAGGAGCTACCATAATTTGAGGAAACCTCAGATTTTGAGGATGCCCCCTCAAAATTTGAGGGAAACTCCCGCAATTTTTGAGGAGATTTCCTCAAAATCTGAGGAGAGTTTCTCAAACTTTTCCCCTTTCCCTCAAAAAATCAGACATTGTTTTTACCGTGTTGAGGCAGCTGCTTGTCAATTAGAGTAACTCTCTGCCAAAGTGGACTGAAATTCGGATTCATGTCACCGATTCGGTTCAAACTTTGTGGGTTCATAGTGTACCACTAGAATCCCCACAAACCAAAGGGCAATCGAATAACTCGAAAAACACTGAGATTTTTAAATTTTTCTGAAATTGGCAAATTTAGTCAAAAAATAAGTTATTTTCCATTAGTACTATTGGAAGTACTATTGTGGTTCTGATTGCAGTTTATTCTATTGAATTAAAATGAGTCATTTCAGCCAGTCATGAACTATCCTACCCCATACGGTGACTAATTATGAGCAATTTTGCTGCAAATGTCGCAATCTCAGTTCCCAAAATATGTCATCCTGGATTTGGCCCCAACAGGTTTTTTTCCACTTCATTTACTCTAGTTTACAATGTGTTTAAGTCCTCAAGACTTCAAATAAAATTTGTGCCCATAACAAAATAAAATAGAAATTTTATGATAAGTTTTACGTTTTTCCACTTTCCTTTACTTTTTACTTGCTGATATTGAAAGGAGGTTTCTAGATGACTTCTGGTGGCTGGAAGGAGCCTTCTTTCCTTACAAAGGAATGTACAGGAACTCATTGGGATCACCAGAAAGTGAGAGAGTGAAATTAGATGGATGAGATGGACATATTTTGTTATTTAAAAATCCTTATTTTTTAAATATTTTTTCCTCTTAGATGATCATAAATAAAAATAAAAAAAAAAGAAAAGAAATTACTTGCAATCACAGGATAGTTTTACATGTAACAACTTATTTTTTATTTAAATCCTCACCTAGACGGGTAACCATTTCCTTAATATTCCTCCTCATTCAGTTTGCCCCGTTCCAGTTTGTCCTCCTTGTGCTCTGCAAATGAATTGCTCTTAATTTTTAAATCATGTTAACTGTGTTGGCAATACTATTTTACCTTTGAAAGCCCAAAGGTATATATGGATATAAAAAGTATGTTAAGCCAACACAGTGATCATGTTCCAAAAATGAAGAGCAATTCATTTGCAAAGCACAAGGAGGACAAACTGGAACGGGGCAAACTGAATGAGGAGGAATATGAAGGAAATGGTTACCTGTCTAGGTGAGGATTTAAATAAAAAATAAGTTGTTACATGTAAAACTATCCTGTGATTGCAAGTAATTTCTTTTCTTTTTTTTTTTTTTATTTATGATCATCTAAGAGGAAAAAATATCTAAAAAATAAGGACTTTTAAATAACAAAATATGTCCATCTCATCCATCTAATTTCACTCTCCCACTTTCTGGTGATCCCAATGAGTTCCTGTACATTCCTTTCTAAGGGAAGAAGGCTCCTTCCAGCCACCAGAAGTCATCTAGAAACCTCCTTTCAATATCAGCAAGTAAAAAGTAAAGGAAAGTGGAAAAACATGAAACTTATCATAAAATTTCTATTTTATTTTGTTATGGGCACAAATTTTATTTGAAGTCTTGAGGACTTAAACACATTGTAAACTAGAGTAAATGAAGTGGAAAAAAAACTGTTGGGGCCGAATCCAGGATGACATATTTTGGGAACTGAGATTGCGACATTTGCAGCAAAATTGCTCATAATTAGTCACCGTATGGGGTAGGATAGTTCATGACTGGCTGAAATGACTCATTTTAATTCAATAGAATAAACTGCAATCAGAACCACAATAGTAGTTTCAATAGTACTAATGGAAAATAACTTATTTTTTGACTAAATTTGCCAATTTCAGAAAAATTTAAAAATCTCAGTGTTTTTTGAGTTATCCAATTGCCCTTTGGTTTGTGGGAGTTTCTAGTGGTACACTATGAACCCACATAGTTTGAACCGAATCGGTGACATGAATCCGAATTTCAGTCCACTTTGGCAGAGAGTTACCAGTTACCCATTGTTGGATGTTTTGTTTTGTCCATTCCTAAATGCGTGAGGGACTGACGGCGAGCGGCACACTCGCGGACCCTGCGAAACTGTCCGGCGCGAGCGCCCCGCGAAGTGACACGTGACACGTCGCGTATCGGGACGCCGCACAATAAACCCTTATGCACTTAGTTGTGCATAAGCCTTGCAGGATTTTAAGCTATCATATCTATGCAGAATTGTTTCTGCATAACTATGCTTAGCTCTGTCCCTTCCTTATGCACAAACTTGTGCATAATTATGTACAATGTGTACATAGTTATGCAAAAAATTTGTGCATAACTATGGTTGCTTATGATTGTGCATAACGATGCAAAAATCGTGCATAAGGGTTTGGCGTGCGCGAGTGCCCCGCGACGGGGGTGACTCGCGAGGACATCCGCGATTCACCCCCGCGACTGGGGTGATTCTCAGGGAAGTACTCTTCACCGGAAAAACGAAGGTGCTAAGCAACGCTTTTCCTGGGGCGCTAAAATCAAGTGCTAAGTTTAGTGCCTTTCCTGGGGCACTAAATCTTAGTGTATTTCCGGAGGCACTAAATTTTGTTAATGCCTTTTAAAAGTAGGATTTCGCACCTTTGTTTTTCCAGTGTTCTCGCGTGGGACCGCGGAGTCCTTCACGAGAATCACCCAGTCGCGGGGGTGAGTCGCGCATGTCTTCGCAAGTCCCCCCCCGGTCGCGGGGCACTCGCGGCGTCGCGATATACGCGACGTGTCACTTCGCGGGGCACTCGCGGGGGACAGATTCGTGCACGGTAAACAAAAATGCCTTTTTTTGTGGAAAAGGGGAAAACTTTGAGGAACTCCCATAATTTGAGAAAACCTCCTCGGATTTTGAGGATGTCTCCACAAAACTTTGGAAGTTTCCTCAAAATCTGAGGAGACTTCTTCAAATTATGGAAGTACCTTGGAGTTTTCCCTTCTTCTTCAAAAAGTCAGACATCGTTTTAACCGTGTAGGGCCCGCGAGTGTGGCGCACGCCGTCGTCCGTCCTCATCACGCATATAGGAATGGACAAAACAAAACAAAACAAAATAATCAACCATTCAACCATTGTTAATCGGGTAGCGGCGTCACTCACTCTCCACCAACAGCTGTGTATGTGCGTGCACTCATTAGTACACTTGGCCATTTTAAACGATTTTAAAGTGCGAGTTTCCCTTTTAAATTTGCCAAGTGTACGAATGAATCTTTGCACAGCTATACGAGTGTGTGATATCACACACTTGCATTTTTAGTGTAGAAATCCCTCGAAATATTCAGGGTGACAATTGAAGATCTATGTCAAACCTTGGTCAATTGTTATCCTATGTTGAAAGTAAGAAGAATTGAAGTCGTACACTGTAAAAACCTTGCGAACCATTGTGGCTGCTTTCCTTCAACAAATTTCTTTGTAACACCGCAGAGAAAAAAGTATTGTATCGTGCGTTTCAATTGGCGTTACGTCTCGACGCCTTACCGCCCTTAAGAGTCCTAAGCAAGCCCAAGCCGCCAACAGCGCCTCAAGCTCCGGCGAGCTGGCACGCTGCTGACCGTGGTGCCCGTTTGGTTGCCTACACTGAGGGCGGCACGGCCGCGTGTTGGTTTGGTTGCCTACCTCCACGGCGCTCGTAGGCCTGGGCCCGCATGTATGTTCAAACTTCCAGTCTAACACGTGCATGTGTGTAACTGGGCAGTTGTGCAAATGCAAGTGTCAAACTCATCAGCTGTACAGTTGCAAGTGTTCAACTGCTCAGTGCAGCACTTCCCCTGTTGAAAACTTGGAAGTACACAACTGTCGAGTTAAACACTTACTGGCGAGTTTTACACTTGCATTTGCACAACGGCCCAGTTGCACACATGCACGATTTAGACTGAAACTTGAACACTGACAAGTGTTGAGCAGTTGAGCACTTGGTTTAACAGTGAACAGGGCGTTACATTTTTGTGACTTTGGGAATAATGTCTAAAGGCGTTAACAATTAGCACTTGTGGGTTACATTTGGGTAGGTATAATGCCTTTTTAGGGGTGCTAATTTTTTCACTGTAAATGCCAGGGCGAGGAATCTGGCGAGTTAAACACGTGAAATTGCAGAATTGCCGATTGTGCACTTGCACGTGCTAGGCTGGAAGCTGCACACCTAAAAGTGTTGAGGAGTTGAACACGTGGTTTAAGAGTGTAGGAGCTAAAGAACCATGATTCCAAAGCGTTTGTTCCGTACAACGCCCGACGTAGTTTCTGTGTGTTTTTCGTGTGTACATGCCAAGGTATTCAGCAAATAGTGTGTACTTTGGCATGTACACACTATTTACTGCATGCATGGCCATGTATTCATTATTTACTGAATACCTATGTAAGTATGCAGTAAATAATAAATACATGCACACACTTGGTTTTCCAGAGTACACTACTTCTAAGTTTTTAACTCGACAGTTGTGCACTTGCTAATGTTCAACAAGGATAGTGTTGCACGGGGAAATTGAACACTTGCAAGTGCACAACTGTTGAGTTGAACACTTACAAGTGTACACCTGGCGAGTTTGACACTTGCAATTGTACAACTGCTGAGTTGCACACTTGCGCGTGCTAGGCTGGAAGTTGCACACATAGAAGTCTTGAGCAGCTGAACACTTGGTTTAACAGTGTACAGTACAGTACAGCGTTTCCAGAACTGGCCATTGTAGCAGGCTCAAGGTATGCTAACCGACCGGCCAGGTGTGGCAGGCCGTGTCCCTTGCGCTCTACAACTGCACCCCTACCTTGTCTTCTATTGTCACGGGACATTATATTGCCCCTCCCCTAGCTCCTCCCTGTATCCGCCTTTGCCTTTCTGGGCCACCCTTTTATGGGCTGGACCATTTTCGTAGTAACCGATTGCAACGGTTCGCACCGAGGGGGTATGCACTCTCAAAACCTGTGACCCGACTATTACGTCTATTACGCTCTATTACGCGTAAAAATATCGAAATTCAGCTGAAAACAGACCAAAACAACCCCAAAACAGGGAAAATTCGAAGAATTTCGGATATTACGCCACTATTACGCATACTATTACGCGTGCTATTACGGACAGAGTGACCCGACTATTACGCGAGTGTATACCCCCTCGGTTCGCACCTTGATTGAAAGAACGCGTCCTTTCCGTCACAAGAGCACCCTGCGACCCCCGTGCAACGAGAGCAACCGTAGGAGGAGTTTCGTGCTCTGTAAAAAAAAAAAAACGAACGTGCGGGTGACACTAATTTATGTCATTAGTCTGCCTTGGCTCGTACGATCCCACTGTAAACGCTCTGGCCCCCTTGAATGCCAAAGTTTTGGCATTTCATTTTGAATGCCAAAGTTTTGGCATTTCATTTTGAATGCCAAAGTTTTGGCATTTCATTTTGAATGCCAAATTTTGACCTCTTCCTACAGGAATGCCAATCTTTGGCCACTTTTAATGCCAATATTTGGCATTCTTCAGAGCAGGGCCAAAGTTTGGCATTAGGAGCGGCCAAAAAATTGGCACTTCTTCAGAGAGAGGCTAAAATTTGGCATTCAAAAAAGAATGCCAAAGTTTGGTATTCAGAGCGGCCAAAAATTGGCACTTCTTCAGAGAGAGGCTAAAATTTGGCATTCCAAAAAGAATGCCAAAAATTTGGCATTAAAAGTGGGCACAGCGTTTACAGTGACACCAAGAAGACGGCGATACTTATGCCTGATGCCTTTCATCGTAGCGCTCCCTGTGACGTTGGGCGTTTGGCACCCTGCTGGTATCCGCGCCGGCAAACCTGGGGTTTCAGAATATAGTACCAAAGAAACTTTTAATTTTGAATCAAACATTTTTCTTTGATGCAAGCAAATTTTTTGTTATGAATAATTACTATTTTTTTTTTGTTATAAGCAAATTTTTGTTTTGGATAAACGAAATTTGTTTGAATTAAATTAAATATTTCTTTGGGTCTCTTTCAAAGATACGATTCTCTGGGTGCATGACGGGGTTCGTCTGGTCACCGGATCGGCAGCGCGTAGTCGGCGTGGAGGGGACGCTTATTGACGTCGGAAAGAGAATCTAAGATTCGTTTTTATTCTGAGTATTCAAGCATTTAGTCACAAAGGGACGATCCTACTGCGGCTCCTTCCTGCAGCAGTTTTTGCTCTACGGGACAATGCGCTGGTGAGCAGCCTACCTTTATAGTCGCGAGCTGGCCTCCTCCACCGGAGAAAGCAAGCAAGCGATCGGAGCCAGCACGGCTGGGGTGTTTCTGGCGCTGGACCCTATTCGAGATTCTTCTTCTCTTTTGTTACCTCGAGAAAGGGCCCCGTCTCCGGCGGCCAGTTTAATTCAAATTTTCGCCCGCCCTTCTGCTTTGTAAAAGCTTGAGAGCTGGCTTTATGTAATCGATCTGGTTGTAGAGACACTCTATGTCTCTCCGTAGTGGCTACACTGTAAAATGCTCGCAAAGAATCGGTTCGTATTGCAAACTATTTTCTTTGTAAGTTGCAAAGAATTTTGAAGCATTGTATTACGAACTTATTCGTCGTAAGCTTACGAATTATTTCTTTGCAATACAAACAAATAGTTTGTAAGAATTCTAGTAGCTTGCAAAGAAGTTCTTTACAATACAAACAAATTCTTCGTAATACGAATATTAAAAATTCTTCACAGCGTTGCCAAAAATTCAGTTTGCAAGCAGTTTACAGTGTGGGGGTCGTTGTTGTTGGGTTAACGGGCTTCCTTGTGGGATCCGCTGCGCGGCGTGTTCACTGTTAAAAATACACACTAAACCCTTATGCATTTTGTTGTGCATAAACATGCAGAATTTTAAGCAACCATAATTATGCACAATTTTTGTGCATAATTATGTACAAATTGTGCATAACTATGCACAAATTGTACATAGTTATGCATGAAATTGTACATACTCTTATGGTTGCTTAAAATCCTGCATTATACACAATAAAATGCATAAGGATTTAGTGTGTACCGTAGGGCTTTACAGTATGCCTACGGTCCGTACCGTAAATTTCCTGTACGGTCAGACCGTAACGTATCCTTCACCGTAAACGCTGTGGTTACTTTTAATGCCAAATTTTGGCATTCGGTTTTGAACGCCAAATTTTGGCCTGTTTCTAAAAGAACGCCAATTTTTGAATTTTTGGCTACTTTTAATACCGACTTTTGGCGTCCCTTTAAAGGATGCTAATTGTTGGCGTTAAAAAAGGCCAAAAATTGGCGTTCCTTTAGAAAGATGCTAAAATTTGGCGTTCTAAACAGGACACCATTATTTTGGCATCAAATGTTGCCACAGCGTTGCCATAGTGAGGGGAATAGTGTGACGGCCACCCGAGCAAAACTGGGGGGCGTAGGCGCTAGGGTGGTCCTGGAGCGCACCCCATGGAGCCGCGACGTGCACCTCACCAGAGGCGAGGGTACTCCGCGAGGTCGCGCATCCCCCGCGGGCCACCCCGCGATGCGTGGCTCATCCGTGGGGGATGCGCGACCTCGCGGAGGACTCGCGCCTCTCGCGGGGGCAGGTCGCGCATCCCCCGCACACTAACCGGATCCCCCACTCTCCAAAAGGGCGTACAAAGAGTTTCGCGAATATTCGCGAGTATTGGCGAATATTGGCGAGTATTCGCGAGTTTTGGCGAGTATTCGCGAGTAGCTCACGAGTATTCGTGAGTAGCTCCCGAGTATTCGTGAGTAACTCGCGAGTAATTTGTTTGGTGTACAATGAGTATTTTAGTGGGGGACCCCTCGGGTATAACAATATTGTGTTTGGACTAGACACTCATTGTACAATCCACTTTTTGTTTCTTAATTCAAACTAAACTTAACTATATGTTACCAAGTGCTCGTCCCCTGCCCGGGGCGCCCAGGGTAGCCTGTCCCAAATCGGGGGTCGAAGTCGGCGATTTCGGAGGTACGGAGCTCAAATGATAGATTACACCTAGAAATAGCCCTGTGCAAAGTTTGGGCTCGATCCGATGACGTTTTTCCGGTCCGCATCGCGATTTTCTGTAAACGCTCTAGCTTCGCGTGCGCAGCGCTGCTATCTTGTCGGCGCTGCCGTACGCGCACGGCGGGGTCACGGGCCACGACTCGGGCCTCAAGTGTGACCCTATGGGTCCTTCTTTAATTCCCTCACGACAGGACCGAACTCACGACCAAACTGGACGAGTCCAGGGGCCTAAATGTCCCGCTAGACGTCGCTCGCTACCTACGACAACCGCTGTGAAAATCATGTTTTGTTTTTTTTTGCACCGGAACAGAGATAATACTGTCCTCACTGTGAAACCCTTGCGAAGAAATTGTGTTCGTAAGCGTTTGTAAGCGTTCGCACGGTGCGAAGCATTCGGCTGCTTCGCAAGGCAGGGCTTGCGAAGAAAATGCTTTGTATTACGAAGCATTGCGAAGCAGCCAAATGCTTCGCCACGTTACGAAGAATTTACTTTGTAAGGATTTAATAGTGCTCTTTCGGAATAAGTAGAGGTTGCCAGGTAGCGCCGCCGCAAACACCGCGAAATCAGGCGAAACATGGGCCATGCGGGCCGGGCGCTGTTTGAAGCGTAGCGCGCCAGGCGAGCCGGCTCGAGAGAGCTGTGGTGGGGGGAGCTCGTCCAGTTGTAATGTATCGGCATAAAGCGGTGAGACAGGTTAGTATCGCCCTAAATTGTTTCACCTCTCTTTGGGCGATAGAAACCTGTCTCACCTCTTTCGAGGTGATACAAACCTGTCTTGCTCTAGGATCACTCTCAGCCCGTTACTGATTTTTCGGACCCCTTTGTCAGTATTCCTGCTGTGTAAAAACCTTTTTAAGCTACTGACAACTTTTTTCATCAGTTGTACGCACTAATTCCTTTTTACATTACTGACAATTTCTTCTTTCATCAGTAAGTAACTTACAAAACTGTACGAAATAACTAACGAATTAGTCAGTAATCCTGCTGCGTAAAAACGTAGGTGTCTACTAAGAAAAAAATCAGTACAGGTCTGAGCGTGATGGCGATAGAAAACTGTCACGCCGAAATTTGGTGATGTGTCTATCGCCCTCGCTAGCTGAGTTGCAGTGTTAGCTCTTGTGACTTTTAGCGCTTGTGGGTCGTAGCGCTTGTGGTTCGTAGCGCTTGTGGCGTTAGCGCTTGTGACTTTCAGCTCTTGTGAAAGCCGTCGTTAATGGGTGCGTTATTTTTAACAGCGAATGACTGGTGGTCCTTCTATCCTCAGCAAGTTTTCCAACTAACCACGTTTGTTGTTTTTCTGTTGGCAGGCCCGTGTCTTGTGTGATGCGTCGCCTGGAGTCAGGCAGAAACACCGTGTGGCTGTGAGCCGCGCAAATTGTTCAGAGGACAAGGAGCAGGTCAGTGGCTCTACTACACTGTTACACTGAAAATCCAACAGTGATCAATGCACGCTGTATATAAACTGTGCATGGAATGCACAGTATGTAAAGTGTGTATCGTATGCTCACTCGGTATCTAACGTGAGCATGGACATGCTCACCGGTATAATTTCAACAGTGAGCATTGTACTGTACAGTGAGCATGGCTATGCACACTTTATATACAGTGAGCATGTCCATGCACACGTTAGATACAGTGAGCATACGATGCACACCTTACATGCAGTATGCATTCCATACACACTTCATATACACACACTGAACTTTTATGTACTATTTTTTTACGTAGCTATGTAAGTCTATGAGCATGCATAACTTACGTAAAATATTCTTACGAATTTATGCACAATTTTTGCAGTGTTATGTAAGAGTTTATACATTAATCAGTAAGAAATTTTACATAAGATATGCATGCGCATAGACCTACATAAGCTATGTACAAAATAGTACATAGTATTTCTCTGTGCAGCGTGCATTGCTCACTGTTGGATTTTCAGTGTGGTTAAGCCTGCACTAGAAATACAACTGTGTGAATTTTGCACATCTGCAGGTGTCGAAATATTCATTTGTACACTTGACTTCTCAATCGTTTGAACTTCTTAGGAAAACTCACACGTTTGTGTGGCCAAGGGTACAAATGAATCCTCAGAACCCTGTAAACTAACTGGAAATTCACACACTCCCGTGTTATGTACTTTTTAGTACATGTTTGTGTACGTCTATAAACTTAAGATGCTTCAGTACAAGGAAGTACACCGTTACGCATAAAATTGTTTGTAGCAAGGTACAAATGTAACGTAATTCTGCACAATATTGTGCTTTACAATTTAGTTATTTGTGTACAAGCATCGTAAGTTTATAGACGTACACAACAATGTACTACACTCTCATTTGCTTACGTATGTGCTCTCTGTAAGTTACATTGAATTTTGTGCAAGCGTAAGAGACAAATCCACTGTCATACGGATGAAAACTGTCAGTATTACAGAAAATTTGTCCGTAATACAAACATAAGGTATGGCGAAAAAACGAAAATTTCTCGGTAACTTATGCGGATCGGGTTGTGTTCGCTTTAAGGACAATGTTTTGTAATACGGACAGTTTTCATCCGTAATACAGTGGATTTGTCCGTAACTGACGCTTGCACAAAATTAACACTCTCAGCCCGTTACTGATTTTTGGACCTCTTTGTCAGTATTCCTGCTGTTTAAAAACCTTTTAAAGCTACTAACATCTTTTTTCATCAGTTGTACCCACTTTTTTATATTACTGACAATTTCTTCTTTCATCAGTAAGTTACACACAAAACTGTACAGAATAAACAGCAAATAAGTCAGTATCTTTGCTGCGTAAAAACGTAGATGTTAAGTAAGAAAAAAATCAGTACAGGTCTGAGTGTGCAGACGGTAAACGATTTTGTTCTATCAACAAACAAGTTGGTTCATATAGACAAAAAAAAAGTGTTCCGGAACTAAAAAATTGTTGGGGAAACCAAGTTTCTGTTACTGCAAGAAAATGTTTGTTGGGGGAACAATCTCTTAGTTGTGACAACAAAACCCCATTCTGTTGTCACAACAAAGAGATTTTTTCCCCAAAAAAACATTTTGTTGTAGTAACAAAAGGTTTGCTCCCCAACAAATTTTTTGTTCCAGCAACAAAAAATACTTGTCTACATTGAGAAACTTGTTTGTTGTGAGAACAAAATCCCTTTTTCCGTGCACTCCAAATTCAATGCATGCATGCAGTAAATAATGAATCCATGTACACTCTGAAAAACCAAGTGAGTACACGTATTCATTATTTACTGCATATTTACAGGTATTCAGTAAATAATAAATACATGGCCATGCATGCAGTAAACAGTGTGTACATGCCAAGGTACACACTATTTGCTGAATACCTTAGCATGTACACACGTAGTTTCTGTGTGGTTTTTCGTGTGTACATGCCAAGGTATTTAGCAAATAGTCTGTACCTTGACATGTAAACACTATTTACTGCATACATGGCCATGTACACACTATAACTGAATAAATGTAAGTATAGTTAATAATAAATACTTGTCTGTGTGACTTTTCGTGTGTTCATGCAAATAATAATGAATTAACTACACACTAGATGTGAATGTCCTATTTTGCGCTAAAATCTCATTAACTTTTTTAGACGCAGCTACAGATTTCTATAAACATGCTGTATTTATGAATAATTCAATGCAGATCTATGAACAAAATTTTTTATAGTGGGCTTTTTTTGTGCATAGTTCGGCACAAAATAATGCGTATACAGAGCTTATTTACCGATATCTGTAGCCGCGTATAATAAAGTTCATTAGAGTTGAGTGTGTACATAATAATGGACAGAATGACACATCCAGAAGTAGGCACAATTTTTTTACACAAAGTTGTACAATATTTTACATAATAATGCACACATTAATGTCGCCCCCATGCTGAAATAACCGAGTAACCGATCTACGAACCTCAGGAGTAAACTAAAGCTGGATTCACAATGGACCCACTACAAGCGTTTTTGAACAAAACGAATGTATTTTCTATTACGGCGATTTAAAATTGTTCACGTAAGACAGCCGATTGCAGCGCTGGGCCGAGGAAGAAGAACCTATATCAATTGAACATATTATTGTAATTCAAAATAAATTTGATGCGATAAGCGTGTTCTTCGGGTCGGAAACGCTCGGAGCGGGTCCGGCCCGCTCGCGCGGTGCACCCTGGGACACACCGAGTGGGCCGGACACGCTCCGGGCGTTTTCGACCCGAAGAACATGCTACTCACGTCAGATTGATTTCGAATCCCAATAATATTTCCAATTCATCTGCTTCTTCCTCGGGGCAGTGCTGCAATTGGCTGTCTGACACGAAGAATCTTAAATCGCCATTATTGAAAATACATGTGTTTTTTCCATAAACGCGAGTAGCGGGTACGACCCGCTCCGAGCGGGGCGGCCCCGCTTCGAGCGGGTCCATCGTGAATCCACTTTAACCGATCTACTACCCCAGGAGAGAAACATCCGATCTGCATTTTGGCAGTTGTGGTCTGCATATGTCTTTACTCTGGAAAACCAAGTGTGTACATGTATTCATTATTTACTGCATACTTACAGGTATTCAGTACACACTAACTGGAGATGTACTTTTTCTTACATATCAAATGTAACTAGATAAACATGCATATTTCTGAAAAAAATCGTGCTTTATTATGAATAATATTTTATAAATTTGCTTATTATTGTACATTTTTTCTCGATGTATAAAATTGTACATATCAATGTGTGATATTTTACATAATTACGCACGATTTTGTCAATAAATATGCATGTTTAGCTAGTTACATTTGATATGTACAAAAAAGTACATTTCCAGTTAGCGTGTAAATAATGAATACATGGCCATGTATGCAGTATTAGCTAAATACCTTGGCCTGTACACAGGAAAAATCACACAGAAACTACGTGTGTACCTGCCAAGGTATTCAGCAAATACTGCATACATGACCATGTATTCATTATTTACTGAATACCTGTAAGTATGCAGTAAATAATGAATACATGTACACACTTGGTTTTCTAGAGTTATCATATTCCGATATCTTTATCTATTTAAACTATTGGAAAAACTTTAAATCGAGCTCCTGCACACCTATTTTACCTTAGAAAAAATACTGTATGAATAAATTATATACTAGTTGTAAGAATACGAGAGGAACAAAAGTTGTCATCTCAGAACCGCCACAATGTAGATCGGATGTTTCTCTCCTGGAGTTTGTAGATCGGTTATTAATGCATAAGGGCGACGTAAACGATTTTCGATTATTTACTGCACTCTGTCAGCACAAATGAGTACATCACCATGTATACTTTAATAAATGTATACACGCCCATGTACACTTTAATAAGTGTATACATGACCATGTACACATCTTTCAAAGTGTACATGGCCTGTAAGGTGACAGCACCACGTGTGTTCTTTGCAAAGTGTACATGGGTATGTATACATTTATAAATGTATACATGCGCATGTATACACATATAAATGCATACACGGTATGTATACATTATTTAAAGTATACACGGCATGTATACTTTATTTAAAGTATACAATGTACACATTTGTATTGACAGAGCATGCATGCAAGTATTCAGAAATAGTGTGTACATGCCAAGGTACACACTATTTGCTGAATACCTTGCCATGTACACACGAAAAGTCACACAGAAACTACGTATGTATATGCCAACGTATTCAGCAAATACACACTGAACCCTTATGCATTTTGCTGTGCATAAGCATGCAGAATTTTAAGCAACCATAATTATGCACAATTTTTGTGCATAGTTATGTACAAATTGTGCATAACTATGCACAAATTATACATAGTTATGCATGAAATTGTGCATACTCTTATGGTTGCTTAAAATCCTGCATATTTATGCACAATAAAATGCATAAGGATTTAGTGTGTAGTGTGTAGCTTGGCATGTACACACTATTTACTGAATACCTGTGAGTGAATACTTGTACACATTTTGTTTTCCAAAGTACCTTTAAAAGGCACTAAGATTTAGCGCCTCTTTATGGGCACTAAAAGTGTACACACTCCCAGTTTATGTACTTTTTTGTACGTAGCTATGTAAGTCTATGTGCATGCGTAGCTTACGTAAAAAAATTGTACACAGTTACGCATAAATAAGCTTAAATTGTGCGTAACTACGTACGATATTTTGCATATTTATGTAAGAAATTTTACGTAAGCTACGCATGCACATACTTACGTAGCTACGTACAAAAAAGTACATAAACCGGGAGTGTGTAGGAAGCACACTGCAAACCCATCAATGTACTAAGAGCACACACACAAGTGTGAACTTGCAAGCGCACACACACAAGTGTGTGCTTGCCATAGTGCACAAGTGTGTACACGCTAAATTTTTACGAACTTCTGTGTGCATGCTGCTGTTGTGCATAATTTCAATGCATAACTATGCATAATTTTGTTAGTAATTATGAAAAATTTGACTCATTTGTTTGTAATTATGTACAAAATTTATTCGGAAGAACAGCATGTACGTAGAAGTGCATAACTATGTATGATTGAGTTAAAAAAATGTTCATAAGAATTTAGCGTGTACTTGCCATAGAAGTCACTTATATTGGGTATGTGACCTAACACTGGAAAAACTAACGTGACATGCGTCACACTTGCAATTGTGACCCCCGTAGTGGTCGCATCATGTGGTGTGACCGGAGTTTTGGTCACGTTTGAGATGCGACCTTCTACACTGCGAGAAAAAACTACAGTTAATCCGGTTAATTTTCATACAGTCTTTTTCTGTAGTTTCAGGTACAGGATTTCTCCGTACTTTTTTGACATTCCATTCCGTACCCCAAAATCTTAGATTGTTTAAGGCCAATAACTTTTTCATTCTGAGTCAAAACCCATGACATATGTTAACATTTTTCGTTTGTCTCGTCGATACGAATCTATTTCTATAATTGGTTTTTCATTTCAACAATTTCAATTTTTAGGGTACGGAATAGTGTCGAAAAGTACGGAGAATCCTCTACCTGAAACTACAGAAAAAGACTGTATAAAAATTAACCGGATTATCTGTAGTTTTTTCTCGCAGTGTATGTGAAATGCCGTATACCCTGGAGCTGGCGTCGCATCACATGGTGTGACGTAAATTTAGGTTGCATAACGTGGTGCGACCAAAACTGGTCACACCAACTAACGTTACGCACGTCATGTTTGTTTATCCAGTGAAGATAAAGCACCCACTCTGGAAATACAAGTGTGAGACAGTCTCACACCATTTGGTGCAAGGCAAAAACGTTTCACACCATTTAGCTCGATTTTTGTGGTGAATTAAAAACGTTTGAATTTTTTCTTAAATTCATATTCTTTGTTGAAAGAGCTTTCAAACGAGCTACCATGTGATGGGTCTGAGGCTGATAGCAGACGGAAGTACCTGCCGCTTTGTTTATTTCAAGTAAGGCAAAGGCCGGAGAGAAAATGATTTCAGACCCATCACATGGTAGCTCGTTTGAAAGCTCTTCACTGGAAAAACAAACGTTGCGTCCGCTACACCAATTGGTGTGTTCTATGGCAACATTTCAGTTTTTGTGGAATATTAACCAACCGAGACTTAAAGTTTCATTTCTGATGCGCCTATCAGATTGCCCATGAAATTCCCGTTCGAACGAGCCTACATGTGATGGGGTCCAGATGCATAGTTCATTCAACATGTCCAATTCCCCATTTTCTACAAATCCTATTAAAAGTCGTAGTATTTAGGCTCGCAACCCCATTACATGTAGGCTCGTTCGAACGGGAATTTCATGGGCAATCTGATAGGCCTCAAAATGAAACCAGTTGGTAAATTCCACTGAAATGTTCCGTACACCAGTGTGTAACGCAACGGATGTTTTCAGTGTTTCGGCGAAGAATATGAATATAAGAAAAAATGCAAACATTTTTAATTCACCACAAAAATCGAGCAAAATGGTGTGAGACGTTTTCGACGTGTCCGTGCAACAACATCCTATCTCCTATCTGACGCGCCGCGAAAGACTAGCCTATCCGGTTCCCCGCTCCGAAAGACTAGCCTATCTGTTTCGCCGCTCCGAAAGACTAGCCTATCTGCTTCGCCGCTCCGAAAGACTAGCCTATCTGCTTTTCTGGCGCTCTCTGCAGCGCTGCCTTCTTTCAATTGTAAGATCATTTATATTGATAGTAGAGAAAAAGTAAAAATTGCTACGTGTTCTTAAAAGATCAAGGAACACATAGCAGTTTTAAATTTTTCTCTACTATCAATATAAGTGATCTTACAATTGAAAGAAGGCAGCGCTGCAGAGAGCGCCAGGAAAGCAGATAGGCTAGTCTTTCGGAGCGGCGAAGCAGATAGGCTAGTCTTTCAGAGCGGCGAAGCCGATAGGCTAGTCTTTCGGAGCGGCGAAGCAGTTAGGCTAGTCTTTCGGAGCGGCGCGTCAGATAGGATGTTGTTGCACGGACACGTCGTTTTGGCCTTGCACCAAATGGTGTGAGACTGTCTCACACTTGTATTTCCAGAGCACACATAAGTGTGTACTACAGAAAGTACACGCTTATGTGTGTGTTCTATGGCAAGTACACACCTATATGCGTGTGCTATGGCAAATGCACACTTCTATGCGTGTGCTTGCAAGTTCATACTTATATCTGTGTACTTAATACACTGTTAAGTTTCCACACACTTATCCCTTATGCATATATTGTGCATAGTTATGCAGCAGAAAGCTGGAATCACGATGGACCCGCTACTAGTGGTTTAGGACAAATCTTCCATTATGGTGATTTAAAATTGTTCGTGTCAGACAGCCAATTGCAGCGCCGGTCCGAAGAAGAAAAAGCAGATCAATTGGAAATATTATTGCGATTCAAATTAATCTGACGTGAGTAGCATGTTCTCCATGTCGAAAACGCTCGGAGCGGGTCCACCCCGCTTGCGTGGTGCACCATGGGACACGCCGAGCCGGTCGGACCCGCTCTGCAAATTTAACTGTTGTACTACATGACAGTTTAAAATGCAAAACTCTAATCTTGCAGTTGGAACTGCAAAACTCAGCAGTCCTGCAGTTTAAACTGGAAAACTCAGCAGTCTTGTAGTATAAATTGCAAAACTCATCAGTCTTGCAGTAAAAACTGCAAACCCTCTCAAAGTCTTGCAGTTTAAACTGTTGTACTACATGACAGTTTAAACTGCAAGACTGCCGAGTTTTGTAGTTTAAACTTCAAGACTGCTGAGTTTTGCAGTTTAAACTGTCATGTGGTACAACAGTTAAATTTACAGAGCGCTCGGTGTGTCCCAGGCACCGCGCGAGCGGGTTGGACCCGCTCAGTGCTCTGCAAACTCAAGTGTCGCACAGTACTGCAGTAATAAGTGTAGGACCAATGGTACTGCAGTTTTTAGTGTAGGACACCCAGTGTCCTACAGTTTTTAGTGCAGGACACCCTGTGTCCGACAGTTTTTAGTGTAGGACAACCTGGGCCTGACCTACGGCGTCCTACACTAAAAACTGTCGGACACAGGGTGTCCTGCACTAAAAACTGTAGGACACAGGGTGTCCTACACTAAAAACTGCAGAACCATTGGTCCTACACTTTTTACTGCAGTACTGTACGACACTTAAGTTTGTAGAGTGTGTCCCCCAACGCGAGCGGGCCGGACCCGCTCCGAGCGTTTTCGGCCCGGGCAACCCGCTACCTGCGTCAGATTTATTTTGCATCGCAATTCTATGTCCAATTGATTTTGCTTCTTCTTCCTCGGGCCGGCGCTGCAATCGCTGCAATGCTGTCTGACATAAACAATTTTAAATCGCCGTAATGGAAAACACATTTGTTACGTTCCAAAACGCTAGTAACGGGTCCATCGTGAATCCACCTGAACGTGCAACCATAAATGCACATCGCTCCGCTCCGTGCATAACTATGAACGAAATTGTGCATTCATATGCACAAATGTACACAAAATAAACATACTTATGCTAAATACTCTGAAAACATAACAGTGTGCATGGTGTGCACACTGTATCTACAGTGTGCATTGGGATGCACGCTGTAGATACAGTGTGCATTGGGATGCACGCTGTAGTTACAGTGTGCATTGGGATGCACGCTGTAGTTACAGTGTGCATTGGGATGCACGCTGTAGTTATGGACGGTTTAGACTGGTGAAGACAGATGCGTTATTCATTTGTTTGGGTATATCCTAGTAGGCCTCTGAGGCATCTGATTGGTTCAAAAGATAACTGGAACGTATGCAATAAATGAATAACGCATCTGTCCTCACCAGTCTAAACCGTCCAACAGTGTGCATCCCAATGCACGCTGTATCTACAGCCTGCATCCCAATGCACACTGTATCTACAGCATGTATCCCAATGCACACTGTAGATACAGTGTGCACACCATGCACACTGTAAATACAGTGTGCAATGCACACTGTTGGGTTTTCAGAGTATAGTTGTGCATGTACAAGCCGTTAGTTATGGAAAATTTTGTGCGAACGTAACGCACAGACAAATTATCTGTAGTGCGGACGAAAACAGTCCGTATTGCTGACAATTTTGTTGGTAATACAAATGCACCTGGATCCGTAAGGTACACGGTAAAAACGGTTCCTTGGTGTCCAAGGACCATCGGGACGATTCAAGGACGGCCTTATGCTTTTTCCCACCCCCGTCCTTGAATCGTTCCGATGGTCATTGGACACCACACTCTCATTAGCTTACGGATGTGCTATCCGTAAGTTACAGTGAATTTTGTGCAAGCGTAAGGTATGGACAAATCCAGTGGAATACGGATAAAAACTGTCCGTATTACAAACAATTTGTACGTAATACAAATATAACCCGATCCGTAAGTTACGGAGAAAATTTCGTTTTTTCTCTATACCTTATGTACTAAGATATGTTTGTATTACGGACAAATTGTTTGTAATATAGACAGTTTTCGTCCGTATTACAGTGGATTTGTCCGTACCTTACGCTTGCACAAAATTCACTGTAATTTACGGCCATCACATCTGTTAGCAAATGAGAGTGCAAGGAACCGTTTTTACCTTGTATAGTGAAAAGTCGAATATTCCTCCATACCCTTCAGAATCAGATATTATTCTATTACGGACAAAATCTGTCGTAACATGGACCGTTTTTATCCGTACACAGTAAACCCTTATGCATTTTGTTGTGCGTAAACATGCAGAATTTTAAGGAGCCATAACTATGCACAATTTTTGTGCATAATTATGTTCGAATTGTGCATAACTACGCACAAATTGTACATTATTGTGCATGAAACTGTACATACTCTTCTGGTTGTTTAAAATCCTACATTTTTGTGCACAACGAAATGCATAAGGATTTAGTGTGTACTACTGTAAATTTGTCCGTGCGTTACGTTTGCACAAAATTCTCCGTAGCTTACGGCTTGTACATCCGTAAGCAAATGAGAATGCACTCTAAACCCATGCATGATTTTCGCATTGTTATGCACAATTCTATACAACTATGGATATGCACAACATTTTATGTATAATTATGTACAAATTGTGCATATTTATGCATATTTGTGCATAAGGGACAGATTTAAGCATTGTTATGTAGGAAATTGTGCAAAATTATGGCTGCGTAAAATCCTGCAAGGCGCATGAATAGCAAAGTGCATAAGGGTTTAGTGTGTGTGTACAATTCTGACACACACTCTCATTTCCTTACGGATGTACTATCCGTACGTTACGGAGAACTTTGTGCAATCGTAATATGGATCACAAATCATCCATAATACGGATAAAATCGTCCGTATTATGGATAATTTAATCCATATTACAGACATGCCTTCATCCATAAGGTATGGACAAAAATAAATTATTTCTCCATAACTTATGAATCAAGCCATGTTTGTAATATGGATCAAATTATCCATAATACGGACGATTTTATCCGTATTACGGATGATTTGTGATCCATATTACGATTGCACAAAATTCTCCGTAACTTACGGATAGTGCATCCGTAAGGAAATGAGAGTGCAGGTTATCAAATTTTGTGCAGAACTATGTTTGTATGAAAATATTGTGCATAGTTCTGCCAAAATCGCACACACGAGTTTTGTGTGAACTAGTTGTAAGTACCTTCATCTTTCCCTGTTCAAAAGTACATAATCAAATTGTTTACACAAATTTATGCGTTTATTTGCACACTCTAAATTCTTGTGCATTTTGTTGTACACAAGACTTGCAGGATCTGTGCATAATTTTGTAAAACAATTGTTATGCAGAAATTTTATGCATGACAATGTCCAGTTTGCACGTTTCTTTATGTGTATGCACAATTTTGTACGTAGTTGTCTATACGCACTGCAAACTCAAGTGTCGTACAGTACTGCAGTAATAAGTGTAGGACCAATGGTACTGCAGTTTTTAATGTAGGACACCCTGTGTCCTACAGTTTTTAGTGCAGGACACCCTGTGTCCGACAGTTTTTAGTGTAGGACAACCTGGGCCTGACCTACGGCGTCCTACACTAAAAACTGTCGGACACAGGGTGTCCTGCACTAAAAACTGTAGGACACAGGGTGTCCTACACTAAAAACTGCAGAACCATTGGTCCTACACTTTTTACTGCAGTACTGTACGACACTTAAGTTTGTAGAGCGGTGATGTGCATAGCTATAGTTTTGCTAAATCCTGCATAAAAATCTTCATTTTGGCTTAGTGTGTATCGTTCTGTTGCGTTTGTACGCTGAAAAAACAAACATGACGTGTGTCACGTCAATTAGCGTCCCCAGTTTTGGTCACACCACGTAATGCCACCTAAATTTCTTTCAAACCATGTAATGCGACACAAGCTCCAGGGTATACGGGATTACACATAAGAGGTTGCATCACAAACATGACCAAACCTACGTTCACACCACATGATGCAACCTCTCTAGGGGTCACACTTGCAAGTGTGACGCATGTCACATTAGTTTCTCTAGTGAAGTAATGTGTCCGATGTAGTTTTATGTATACACACTAAATTCTTATGAACCTCTTTAGGCCTATACGCAGCTACAGATTTCTGTTAACATGCTCTAATTACGCATTATTTTGAGCCCAACTATGAACAAAATAAGCCCACTATGAACAATTTTGTGCATAGATCTGCATTAAATTATTTCTAAATAAAACATTTTTACAGAAATCTGTAGCTGCGTATAAAAAAAGCTCACAAGAGTTTAGTGTGTAGATTTTATTTTATTTTATTTTTGTCTTGCAGGATTGACGATTAGGAGGGCTAGTTCTCTTTCTACACCTTCTGTTATTTTCAGATCGTCACCCTGGTGATTCCAACACAGCAGCAAGATTAACGGCTGTATTATTGGTTGTTACTATAAGCGCAGTAGCCTGTCAAAATTCAGATTATGGGTCGCGCCCTCCTGCCGGTTTTTCTGTCACATCATAACTCTTACACTAAGGATCTCTAACACTGAAAATCAGCCGGGGCGTCGGTTTGGGTGTTCTGCCTTCAGTTGATCACAAACACACATTTTTGTACTGTCTATAGTTCAAACATGTTAAAAAGGTATCCCTCATTAGAGCTTACACATGTCTATCAGTAATGGTCAGTAAATGTAAGTGATTGTTGATAGGCTTTCGAGAACCACAGATAGCAGCTTCTTCATTCGAAGACAGCTACATCTTCGCCTATATTTTCGGTGGACGTTCGACACTTGTTTTTACTGCAATCTGCCTCGATACTTTCGTTTGATTGGAAGCACACATCCTCCTATTATCTATATTCCAAACATATTGAAAAGACATGCCTCGTGAGATTGTTCAAGTCTATTGCTGCAGTTTTCTTGGAGGTGAGAAAATATAATTGATTGTTGATACGCTTTCGAGAACCACAGATAGCAGCTTCTTCATTCGAAGACAGCTACATCTTCGCCTATATTTTTGGTGGTCGATCGACACTTGCTTTTACTGCAATCTACCTCGCTACTTTCGGTTGATGGGAAGCATACATTCTCCTATTGTCTGTATCTCAAACATATTGAAAATACATGCCTCGTGAGATTGTTCAATTCTATTGCTGAAGTTTTCTTGGTGGTGAGAAAATGTAATTGATTGTTGATACGCTTTCGAGAACCACAGCCACCCGGCAGGCCAAAAATCCATAGAAGTAACAGGATCAGCAATATGAGTGCTGGCGCAGACAGCGCGTACGTAGGGTGCATAATGGACCTGAAACAACGGGGTGTTGTATAAACGTATTGCTAATTGGTATTATGTGGGCGTTGGCTCCGAAGAAACTGATGTAGTTAAAGTGTCCAGGTCAGTAAGTTCGCGTTCAATAATCGTTTGCAGCTCTTGAAAGTCCTCATCTGACAGTGGCATATCCCTGTGTGAAATACGTAAGTCGGGGCTAGGGCATAAAACCGAAGGGTTTTCATTGTTTTCATAATGTGAAATCTGCTCTGGATGCTGAATGGGTGTTAAAATATGCCCTTCCCTACCTTCCCCAAGCACCTCTACTTTGTGTGGATCGTTAGCAAATATCCTAACAATTTCCCAGATCAAAACGTTGTGGCCTAGCTCTGGCATGTCGAAGATGGACCAAGAGGATATTCGCCGTTTAAGCAGAAAACTGCGAAGCAAATCGAGAGCGAAAGAAACGTTATCTGGATCGCTGGTCAGTGATTTGTAGAACACAAGGAGTACTGGTCCTTGCGGTCGGACTAGGGTCACGAGCGTCGGCACGGTAATTGGAGGCTCGAAGTGTTCCCATTCTAGGTCCAATTTTATGTTTGCATTCCGTCCAGCGCTCGTTCCATAGAGGCCTTGCTTCGAAACGAAAACGACGTGGGTCCTGGGCATATATTCCGTGTCGGTCGTGGACCAGTTTGTGGTTGTGCGGACCAAGTGCAGCATTATTCCTGAAACATGTTGGTGAGGGCAGTGTCATTAGTAAAGTGATGATGGCCAAGAGTATAATGTACAGAAATACGGTGCCAAGCAGAGGGAAAAGGGAAAAGCCTGAAAAAGAATGAGTTTATAGTTTCAGCAACATTTCTGGGACCCTCCAAGCACTTTACTCCGCGGATACATCACCAGCTAATACTCCTACTTGTTCTGCTGGGCTTTTTGGTGGTTGCGGACTAGGAAAGGCCGTATTAGGGTGTGAAAGATTGGCGTCTGATAGGGGCGGTATGACAACCTTAATGGAATGTGGCGTTTGGTCAAAAACTTCCTTTAGAAGTGATATGAATTCATTGACTGCTTGCTCTGGAGGGGGAAAAATTAACTATTAGGAGATGCGCGTCTTACTAAAAAATGAGGGAGGCGACACATTGCTTTTGCCACGTCCTCGTTGTCCTTCAGTTTCTCCTTGTGGACAAGTAGTAAATGCGGACCTCCTTTCGCAGTTTTAACTGCAAGGAGAGGGAGAGGTGTTGTAAAGGGGTGTTCTTCCCATTGAAAGTCGATTTACACGTCCAAAACTTCAGGGTATTCATCAGCATAGGTATCATGCCGTGGAGCTAGGAAAATATTCGGCTACTTTCAGTGACGTAGGATATCAATTTTTTATGAGACAGTCACGTGACTCTTAGCCTTCCT